>JAUKPS010148868.1:0-14585 GCA_032273165.1 Chlorellidium tetrabotrys | reverse complement strand
GGAGTTTATCAGCATATTTAAAGACAAAAGTTAAAAACGTTATTAAATTTATTTCAGAATATAAAAAATTATCAAGTGATAAACTAAAAGAAGTAAATTGTGACTCAATAATGATAGGACACACACATACTCCAGAAATTGAAAATGGAAAGTATTATAATACTGGAGACTTTTGTGAAACCTGTAGTTATATCATCGAAACACTAGATGGTAAAATACAATTAATATACTGTTAAATGAGAATTCTATATGGTATTCAAGGAACTGGTAATGGTCATCTATCTAGATCGACGAAAGTAATTTGGAATCTTAAAAAGATCGGAATCGATGTAGATATACTAGTATCTGGTAATCAACATCAAATTGAACTACCATATAAAATAGATTTTAATCTAAAAGGATTTTCATTTAAACATCATGATGATGGTGGCATAGATAGATTTGGAACATTTCTAAACTCCAACTTATTAACTTTTTTAAAGGATATAAAATTAAATGTTAAAAATTATGATGCTATAATTAGTGACTTTGATCCAATATCAGCATGGGCAGCTAAAATACAGGGGGTGAAATCTTATGGAATAAGCAATCAATATTCATTTCTATCTAAAAAATTACCAAGAATAAAACAAAAAAGTTGGATAGACGAATTAATTATTAAAAATTTTGCACCAGTAGATGTACCATTTGGATTATCTTATCAAAGATTTGATGATTTTATCTATCATCCAATAATTCGTGAAGATATTATTAAAAATACAATAACAAACTTTGAACATTATGTAGTATATTTACCAAACCTAAAAATAACAGACGTACTCAAAGAGTTAATTAACCACAGTAAATATAAATTTATTGTTTTTTGTAATGATGTGCAAAAAACTCATAAATTTAAAAATTGTAAAATAAAACCTATAAATAAGGATTTATTTCTAGATAGCTTTTTATCTTGTCAGGGTGTAATATGTTCCGCAGGATTTCAAACAACATCCGAATCGATCTACTGTAAGAAAAAACTTCTAGTAATTCCAATTAAAGGTCAATATGAGCAACTTTGTAATACAGAGATTCTTAAAAAAATCGGTATAGAAATTGGCGATTTAAAATCTATTGGTGGATTTCTATTATCAAACAAATCAACTATTAAGATAAATTGGGAAGATCCAACTAAACAAATAGTTAATTATGTAGCTTCCCAAACGACGAGCTCTCCAAATCTCTTCTAATTTGCTCAAAGTCATACATAACCATCTCTTCACATAATTGTTCAACTGAACACTCTGGAACCCATCCCAAAATTGTTTTAGCCTTAGTTGAGTCTCCTAATAGACTATCAACTTCGGTAGGTCTAAAATATTTTTCATCTATCTCAACTATAACTTTTCCAGTTTTTTTATCATAACCCTTTTCATTAAGACCTTCACCAGAAAATATAATATCTATACCCAAGAATTTAAAAGACATAGTAACAAAATCACGTACCGAAATCTGACGACCAGTAGCTAAAACATAATCATCTGGTACATCATGTTGCATCATCATCCACATTCCACGAACATAATCTTTTGCATGACCCCAATCTCTTAAAGCTGAAAGATTACCAAGTAATAATTTATCCTGAATTCCTAATCTAATTTTAGAAACTCCTTGAGTTATTTTTCTAGTAACAAAAGTTTCTCCTCTAACTGGGGATTCATGATTAAATAATATACCACTACAAGCAAATATATTATAAGATTCTCTATAATTAACAGTAATCCAATGTGAATATAATTTAGCAACACCATAAGGACTTCTAGGATAGAAAGGAGTTGTCTCACACTGAGGAACTTCTTGAACAAGTCCAAACATTTCGGATGTTGATGCTTGATAAAATTTTGTCTTTTTTTCTAAACCAAGTATTCTTATTGCCTCTAATAATCGTAGGGTACCTATACCATCAGCATTGGCTGTATATTCTGGTGTTTCAAATGAAACCTTAACATGTGATTGTGCTGCCAAATTATAAATTTCATCTGGTTGCACTTCCTGTATAATTCTAATCAGATTTGTAGAATCTGTCAAATCCCCATAATGTAAGTGGAAGTTTTTACTACTTTCAAAGATATTATCGATTCTAGCCGTATTAAATGAAGAAGAACGTCTCTTCATGCCATGAACAATATATCCTTTAGATAGTAGTAATTGTGCTAGATAAGATCCATCTTGTCCCGTGATTCCCGTGCAAAATGCAACCTTTGGTTTAATTTCCAAATTTGTATTCATATTCTTTTTGTATTTTTATATTAGAAATGAAATTAAAAAATTTCTTACTCTCTTGCGAACTAAAAAATAACCTATTTCTGTTATTTATTGTAGGGTAAATATCTATTTTGTTGAATAAAATTTGTATAAATTCCAAATCCTTTATTGTAAATGATTCGGTACATAGAATAATATTATTTGTGCTCGAAATATATCCATCCATTACATACCACCAATAACAAAATAATGGTGTCAATTTTATATCCTCTGGTATTATTTTCACACCATCTTTATACCATCTATAATATTCGTTAAATAAGGTTGTTGATGCATGTGTTTTGGTAAAAAAATTAATTATATTATTACCGTTCCTTTTTTCTATATAATCATATTTATAAATAGGACAATATTTCATATTATTTAGATCTTTCATAATTCTTTCTAATGTTTCTTCATATTTAAAACCTAAAGTCATTCGTGATGAAAAATTTCCCGGTTTTTCTAAAGAACCATCAGAAATCATAATTCCATCAAATATTTCTTTTTGTTCTTGTGTGAAGATATATACTAGATAGTCTTCTTCCTTCCAACAATTTTTTTCACTAATTACATTTTTTGTTTCTTCTGTGTGTTTTTTTCCGTAGAATGGATTACCTTCTCCTTTTAATCTTACTGATAAATTTTTTTTATATTCTTCAGTTCTTTTTCTACCTTTATTACTAAGACCATTTCCCCTTTTCGCACACAATCCAGAACAAAATCTTTTATTTAAAATTCTTTCACTTTTACTCCTTATATTAATTTCAAATGTGGATTTGCATAGTTCACATTTCCTCTCAACCAATTCTTTTAACATATGTTATATATTAAAATCTCTTGCCCTACTATACCAAAAAAGATGACAATTATTAAATTGTCATCTTTTTGTTTTTTTTTAAAATTAAAGTGAATGTAATCCATGTCCATCATTTGAACTTTCAATTGAAATCAATTTTATTAAATGATCATTATCACCCTTTTTCTTATACAAGTCATTCCACCCCTTAGCAAGTCCTCTTTTGAAGACTTCAGTAAAGTAGGCAAAGGCATTGATTGATTTATCCTCATTGAAATTATACCAATTTTGGAACATGTCTAATAATCCAGATTGATAACAATCCATTTTGTCGTCATTTGACCAATATCTCATTTTTTTAATGGTTTCTTTTGCTAGAATTTCTAACATCTTCTCAGCTTTTTTTGTTAATTTGCCTTGAGACTTTGAAACGATTAACTCAATATATAGATCTTTATTATTTAAGTAGATAAGCGTTGGATTTTTTTTTGAATAAAAAATCTCCTAGATTTTTATTTGGAAAATACATATATAAATTATTTAAATTTATACATACACACAACATGAAAGTTTATTTTAAAATAAAAAACCCCTCAAATTGAGGGGTTTTTAAATTTTTAAAATTTAAATTTTTATTCTTTCTGCGTATTGCAACTCTTTGATTGCTTGTAACTCAGTATCTAAATTCGATCTTCTCTTCTTTAGATTTGTCAAAGCCTCAAGTAATACTTTAGTCTCTCCTATCATATTAATTGATCCCTCAACTTTTGAAATGTTAAATCCAACATCTTCTAACTTAAGAGTTATTTCTCTTTCTTTGTCTTCAAGTTTTTTCTTAGAAATCAACTCGTTAGATAACTTATTTTCATAAAAATAAGTTAAATCATAATTCATCTCATTTCTAACTTCATTAACCAATTCAAGAGCTGAATCATACTTAAAGAATGAATTACCATATCTTTCATCACATCTGTAAATAAAAATATTATTTTTATAATTAAATGCGAAAACTTCTAATGTTGGGTTAATTAAATTACTAATCTTTTTAACAACATCCAACTCAACAAAAGAATCGATATTTTTAGAAACTTCAACCAAAAGAGGGTAGAAATTTTTATTCACAATAGGAATAACTGGTGATGAGAATAAACTCTCTAATGTAGTTTCATCATTCATCTCGTCATCATTAATGAAATATCCACCTTTTGATGTAACAGATAGGCCAATTGTTAAATACTCTGAAATTCTGAAATCAATTCTACTTTCATTAATTGTAGCGAATTGTAAAGCTGTCTGTAGAGTTCTCAGAGTGCGTAATCTTTCTTCATCTTTAACATTATTCTCAAGTAAAGTTTTTTCTATTGAGTTTTCAGTTAATAAAAACCAAGAATCTCTAATAAAAGAAAGATGTCCTTCTTCTACCTGTTCAACTATGGTATAAACTGATTCAGATTTACCACCGCTTAAAAGATTTGATTTTTGTTCAGGAGACTTAGTAAGATTATAAACAAATAGTTTAATCTCAGGAACCCAATCATAGATAGCTAATTCATTTAGAATTTTACCCATTCTATCTTGATCAGTTTCAAGATTAATTGTCTGCAACAAAACATTAATAGGTTGTCTGTACAATTCTCCCTGATTCTGTGAGTTCAAAACATTATATAAATGCTTTAATTCATACAATAATTGATAGTTAGAAAGATCGTCATTTAAACTTTCTAATAGATTATTCACTTCTTTATCATAAGTGAATGGTTTTAGTTTTTCATTCAACGATGAAATAATTTGTTTTTCTGAGAAATCATTTGTCGAGTTAATATGACCTTCTATAATGTAGGCAACATCTAACTGTTCGATAGATAATGATTTTTTGAAATTAAACAACTCAAGTTTGAGATTCTTCATACTTATAGTATTTTATTTTTTATATAAACTATATATTCACTTATAAAAGTGTGTTTTTTCATTTTTATTTTTATCTGGAATTAAAATTCGGATTGTTATTATTCAATGCAGCATTAGGATTTAGAGAATTTCTATTTTTAATTCTCAGTGGATATAAATTACTAAACCTTCTATTTTTATAAGGAACTACACTATCTACTAAATTATTATTGAAACTAAAAAAAACTACTTGATTAGGTTGAATATTAACTGGTTTTGAACAAATTATATAATTTTCACCCTCATTTACCTCAATTACTTTAGTTGATGCTCTGATGGCTTGACCGGAAACTTGTTGTCCGACTTGAATATCTTTTGTAGTGGTCAAGTAAATAATATTATTACCACAAATCACATTATAAGAATTACCACAAATTAAAATATTTTGATTTTGAATGAAACTAACATTTTTATTTAAAACTATTGAATTATTTAATTGATTTATAGAAACAACAAAAACAGAATCTGGTATGAAAGTTGATGAACTCTCAGAAGTAACTGCACATCCAACTTGAATATTAGCCACGCTATTTAATCTTATATTTGTACTAAGTACACTATCAACAAAATAATCACTAGATACATGCATATCATCTAAATTATTTGAAAAAGATATACTTTGACCAGAATACGCATCTAAAATAGGAGAAGATGTGCTTATAACCCCATTAATAGAATCTATCGATGTTACTGTAATATTTTTTTCTATCTCCGATCCTAGAATATATTGACCAATAAATATACCATCAATTGAGTTTAGTTTTAAATTTGAGTATGAACAAGTTCGTGTAACGGTCGATCTAATTTTATCTTGATTTGATGTTACAAAAGATGGATAATAAGTTTGAACTTCTATTGATAGTGTTAATTTCACAATATCATCACTTTTTAAATTCTTTTCTCTCTGAATTTGTATAGTTTCTGAATCTGGCATTAACATAATAGCATCTATATTCATATAATTATATTCAAAATACATGAATTTATATAACCACAATGTATTCATAATTTCCTGAGAACACTTGAATATATCAATTTCATTTTTAAGTAAAATTGTTAAGTCATAGGTGGCTGTAATAGGAATGGCTCTTACTTGCTTTAATAATTTCTTAACTTCAGTATCGTCTTCAACAACCGATCTTAACCAAACATTTGGATTTCTGAATTCATCAGATCTAATATTAAAATTTGTTAATGTTAAATGTCCTCTTGGAATCTGGTCGGTATTTAATTCAACATATCTATTCTCAGAAACAATATCATCTTGAAATGCATCTAATAAAAATCTATCATCACCAGTCATTGAATAATAAATTGGAACTGATACGGAAACATCTCCTGATGTGAATCTATTAATCCAATTTAATCGACCCTCTAATGTATCTAATACACAAACTGTTAAATCTCTAAAGAATACGTCATCAAAATTAAACTTTTGTCCTATCATGAGAGTATATATAAAAACATTTTAGTTCGAATCAACATATATGAAAAATTTACTACTTTGGGAAAAATGGAGACCAAAAAAAATCGATGATATAATACTACTACCCAGAATAAAAAGCCATTTTGAAGATGGTGTAAAAACCAATTATATATTTCATGGTCACTATGGGACCGGAAAAACAACTCTAGCTCGAATACTAATCGGTAAATATTCTAAAGATAAGGCTTTTCTTGAGTTAAATAGCTCTCTTTTTACATCCATCGATGTTCTGAGAAATGAAGTAGAGAAATTTTGTAAAACACAACCTATTTTGGAAACAGAAGATCCAATAAAATATGTATTTCTTGATGAGTTTGAGAGAGTGTCAAGTCAGTATCAAGATGCGATGAAAGCATTTATTGAAACATATCACAAGAATGTTAGGTTCATATTAACAACTAATCACATTAATAAAATATCTGATGGAATAAAATCACGATTCACATGTATAGATTTTGATTATCAAGATTCGGGTGAAGAAAAATTTTTAAAACAAGAATTATACAAAAAGATAGTAAATACTATCTGTCCATCTGAGAACATAACAATATCCAAGGAACAACTGGTTACTATTATAAATAAAAAATTTCCTGATCTTAGAGGAGTTTTGGTATTATTAGATAATTTTAAAAATACTGGAGAAATTAATACAAATGATATTACAACATCTAATAAAAATAAATTAGACTTATATGAAACAATATACGATAAATCATTAGACTATGAAAAAATTTATCATTTTATAATGTCTAGTTTTGGACCAGATAAGATCGATATTATGTTTAATCTATTAAGTAGGGGATTTGTCGAGTGGTATATTAAAGAAAAAAGAGGTGATGTTGATAAACTATTCGAAGTTAATTATATAATTTCCGATTATACATCAAAATTAGAAACTCAAACCGATCCAATCATTCTAGGAATGACAGTTGTTGGTAAAATAAGACAAATAATTTTTTCTACTTTGATATAATTGAAATCAATATATAGTATATGGCAGAACTTGATTTTAAAGATCATTATATTGGATATCTTGGTCATCCAAAATTTATAGTAAATAAAATTGTAGAAGACGATGTTATAAGAGTCGTTATACAAAAATATGAAATGTTATTATTCACCAATAAAGGTGAGTTATTAGGAGATAGTAACTTTGGTTGTGATCTACAAAAATTACTATTCGAAACCAGAATTGCAAAATCTGGTGTCAAATCTATCATAGTTGAACAAATAAATCAATATATTCCAGAAATTAGAAATATAAACTATGTTTTAGATGTTCAATTCTCAACAGATCCAGAGAACTTCCAAGAAGTCATGGAAATTTTCTTCACAATTTCTGATTATGAAG
Source organism: Chlorellidium tetrabotrys (assembly GCA_032273165.1). Taxonomy (NCBI): domain Eukaryota; class Xanthophyceae; order Mischococcales; family Botryochloridaceae; genus Chlorellidium; species Chlorellidium tetrabotrys. The sequence goes on along the minus strand of JAUKPS010148868.1, from coordinate 6,722 downwards.
TTTATTTCGTTGTGTCTTAACTAGGATAATAGTAATGTGTTATGGTTGTAGAACCAGATGTACTATTTGTACCAAATAATAAACCTGTTGTGTCTAAAAATCCACTATCAAATCTCGTTGTTGGTCCAAAACTAGTTACCTGTATTGTTTTCACTTGAGATGTAATAGCATAATCATAATAAGTGGCCAAAATTATGTTAGGTCTATAAGTACTTCCAGATACTGTCCTTCCCTGATAATAAACATATCCAAAATCACCAACAACATCGTTAAATCCATCGACAACATCAACAAAGTTATCACTATATGTTGCAATTGTTTGAATTAAATCAGTTCCAGACTGTGTTAGTTCAAATACCGAAAAGTCCCAATCTAATGAACCTGGCCCATTACCACCACTCACAAAACTTTGTGAAGGTCCAGATGGCCAACCGGAAGATAGTGGAATAGATGAATGTCTATCATATATAACATGATATCTAGTAGTCAAGAATCCCTGTGTAGAAGATGTTAATCCATAATTGGTACCTGTTGCTAACTTAGCTAAAACATTATAAGTCAAAGGAACAAGAGACTGATTATTTGACGTATTTGGATCATCTATCCAATAAGCTCTACCACCAGTTGTAACATCAGCTATCAACTCAATCGATACTGTAGCACCAGGTTGCAAGTTACCAATCCAATGTAAATCTTTACCAGATACATAACCTGATCCTATATCTGAAATAACATAAGGATTTTTCATGGTAATAAAGTCACCAGAAAGTTCAATTCTAAAGCTAGCAACACTATCAGTACTAGAACTATTACCAATAATATAAGGGAAAGAATGCTTAATATTTGGAGTAATGACCTCACCATAAGAGCTAAGATATATTCTATCACTTGGATTACCAAATTTGTCCGGTATTTGAGTCTTATATGGAAGAGCATTCATAGTCAACACAGCAACCTTAGAAACATCAGCGTATTTAACAGGAAGTGTAGCATTTCTATATTGTTTTGTAGTTAAATTAGTAAATGCCTCGAGCTCTTGAATATCAAGTATTCCTTTGATCTCAAAATTCTTTCTATCTCTGTAAGTCATACCATATCCATTATCACTAGTAACCTCAATTACCAAGTATGGAGTAATATTAGAATCAATCGTAAAATTAAATGGATATAGATTAGATATAGGTCTATATTCAGATATCTTTTCAACCGGAACAAGATCAATTTGTTTCCATTCAGTAACATCGAACCAATTAGCACCAACACCAACATCCAAAACCGGAGATAGTGTAGATGATGTCACACCAGACTGTCCTGACCAGATATAAAATCTCCTATCATATTTTACTAAATCACCTACCACATATACAGAATTAACAATCCATTCATTGACATTTTCAAATTTTCGAGGATTATTTATCTTATTATCATTCAATACTGATTCATATAATTTATCATAATAAATTACTCTATCACCTATAACATAGTTTTTGAAAGCATACCATTCTCTATAGATCTCATATGTTCTTATATCAATAGTGTAGTAATCTGGTAATAGACTCACAGATAATCCTTCACTAATAGTAAAATCCAATACACAATTATAAACACTTGATCCACTATTAACTGGTAATAAATATGCTTCATTCATATCAAATGTAATAGGAGTGAAATTTTGATTTATCTTGATCAATTGAGCATCTCTTGACTGATGTGTAATTGTATATCCAGCAACAAAGTCTGCTCGACCAGTAATATCAAGAATCTTATGAGTGATAGGGATAATATTTTTCTGTAACCAATACTTTAATCCTTGAAGTTTCTTTTGAACTTCAGCAACTGTATAATACAGAATATTGTTTCCTTCTTTGTCGGTAATTCTATAAGTCAAATTGAATAGATTTGTATCTTCATAGTTTGAGTTCGGAAAAGTATTTTTGATAAAGTCATTATCTTTCCATCCTTCTACGGTATTATCAAAAATATCTGGAATTTCAACCTTAAATAATTTTAGAAAATCATCTGATTCAAAATTTACATTTCTATAATATTCATATAATTCTAAATCGTTATATCCAAAATAGTTTATAGCATTTATTATTGACTTATAACTACCAATATACGGATAAATAAGATTCTTCATCATTAACATTTCCTTACGTTTCATGTTAAGATAATTCCAATCTATCCCTTCTTCTTTAATATCATACTCTTTAAAAATATAAACATCATCTGATGATATTAATTTACCAACATTATTCAATTCTATATGAAATCTCTCATCCTCTACCTCTGTTTGTCCATAGACATTAAATCTTCCGATTTCTCTATTCCAAACGACAAATCTAGTAGATAAATAGGTTGTAGAGTTAGTAGATGGGAAATCACTAATCACTGTTGATTCAAATTCTAACGAATCTGATGTTTTGAAATAATCAACAATAATTTCTCTAGAAAAAACACTACGAATTTTCAATAAATATCCATTATTATTAGAAATGTATTGTTTTTTTGAATTTGTAACATCCTTAACAAAAATTGCTAAATGTTGTCCAACTTTTAATCCTCTTTGAGTTCCCGTAGAATCAGAGGTAAATAAACTAGTTGAAGAATTATCTAAATAGATTCTCCCATAGAATCTAGATCTCTCTGTATCATACTCGTGTTCAAAATAAATAATATCAGTATTATCATCAGATGTATTGATTGTAAAATCAACGTTTTCTTTTCTAAATAATTGTAAAATACTTCTCAATCCACCTTCATCAGTTGAGTTGAATCCTAGGAACAACTGTATAGGTTCCGGAACAACACTTATATCAAAATTATCATCAATATAGTCTAAATCCCATTCTAAAGTATCAAAAATAGTTTGTTGACTACTTGAATCACCAACTCTATTTAAATCTCTATTAGCATTTCTATTTAGAACAATTGTACTCAATGGTTTTTCTCCAGTATATGCTAATTTACCAGTTGTAGGTAAAAAATCACCAGAAAAGTCATACATAAAAAATTGTGGAACATTATCTGAAAACCATTTATAGTATAAACTAACCTTAGCATCACCATTAAAGTTTTCTCTAGGTCCCCTAATATACTCTCGAACATTCAACCAAAGATAGTTTCGATCGTTATAATCAGGACTTAAACTACCATAATAATTTTCATTCACACCAGTAGCGGAAATAGTCTCAACATTGAAGAAACTACTTAATTGAACCTGAACCTCTATTACACGACCATCTGTTGGACGAATTGCCCAAATACTCTTTCTATCCGGATTATAAATAATTTTAGTAATTGGACTTCCACCATATTCAGTATTTATAGTTAACCCAGTTGTAGAATCTATTGTTAGAATATATCCCGAATTACCACCAGCAACATAGATATCACCATCAAATTGGTTTAATGCCATATATCCATAATCTATGGAAGCATTCTGAAATACCAACTCATCATTATCAACTAAAACGGATCCAATACCTATATCACTTGAAATATTCATAGAACTATTCAAATTATTGAATAGTAAATAATTACTAGTTCCAATACCTATTGTTGAAACCAATGATACTGCATTATTATCTATTTTATATAAACCCGAAGTTCCAAAAGCATAAACTGCCTCATTTTCCGGATCATATGCAATCGAACCAGCTAATCCGCCAATTGTATAACTACTATACAATGTTCTAGAACCGCCATCAATTCTTAAAACCTCACCACCATCAGTTGATACATACATATCTCCCTCAAAGTCGTTAAACACCATCTCATAGGTATTAGCAACTAACCCTGAAACAACTATCGGAGTAATTGATGAAACTGTATAGATATTAACTTTATTAGAATTTGAAAATGAAATATAAATATCACCATTGCTTGTATTCAATTGTTGAGAATGAGCATCCTCGGTAAATGAATAAGATGCTATTATTGTATTCACAAATGGATCTATCTTATAAAGCATATTCTTAGATAAGACAAATAAGTAATTACTTATCCAATTATATAAAAGTGATATACTATTTGTAAGACCAGTGATATTTATATCGGCCGATACATCACCATAAATAGAGCTAAAAACCCGAATACTATCACCTAATACATATATAGAGTCATTTGGTTGAACATGCGCTATATCAACCATCCCAGATATACCGACAAAATCATAAGGAGTATAGACATTACTAGTTAAATACTCAATACTATAATCTGTACTGAATTGAGTTTCATCATACATCCCTCTCAATAAATCTGGGATAAATTGTGGAGGACATCCAGTTTGTCCAAAACCAATAGTGAAGGCAACTGTTGTAAATGCTGATGAATTACACAACGAATTTGTTAATCCCCAAAATGGACCCTCATAGCTTAGATTAATAACATCTGGGTTAAGATATAAGGAGTTAAATTCGATATTTTGAAGTGGATAAACTGTCTTATTAATACCTATAACCTGACCTGTGGAGAATCCTTCCAACTCAAATGAGTTATTACCAGTTACAGTACCTAATAACATCTCATTTGACGTTATTAGTGTTCCAAAATTACCCTGTTTTTTGTCAGAAATAATATAATTTTGAATACCCGGTAAAGAAGACTTACCAATATCAACAGTTATACTAACTCTTTGACTTTGTTTTTTAATATTAACTCTTAGAGAACCAGCATTATTGGTTATGTAAATACCAAAATCATCAACAGTTTCCGACCAAGTATCAACCCATAATTGTAAAGTTGCGGCAACATCTGTAACCATCCCGGTACTAACAGCATTAACAATATAAGTTCTACCATTAATTCTTAATGATAGATATTTACCAATATCTAAGAAGGATATTAAACTATGTTCAATATAATAATTGGCGGTAGTTCCAACTTGAACTGTAAATTCCATTGGGACATTTGGAAACTCAGTCTGTATGTTAATAGAGTTGTAATAAACCGAACTATATCCAATAGTTTTCAATGAAGGAAGAATACCTAATATATTCAGTCTTAGAAAGTGTCTAGTAAGCCAATTACGTAATGTCTTATCTATCGTTCTTTGCATATCAACAACTCCAGAAGAATAAACATAAGATATTCTCTCGGAATAAACCATCTTATTAATCTTAATAACTATACCGAACTCATCTATATCTGTAAAAACAATATTATATTCAAAATTTTCGGAATAATCATAATTAAATTCAGATATTAATCTCTCATCAACTTCAATACATTTTTCATAAACATATGTTCTCACACCAAAACTCTGTGTAGATGATATATTATCATAATAAAAATTAACTTGAGCATAATCACTTGGATATACCAAATCTGCCCTTAAAGTATCAACATCGAAATATAAATCTATATTAAAAATTTTAAAATCTTCTTTGAATTTCTCAGCCGCTAAAGCCATAGTTATTTTAGAAGACTGTGTATATGATTGAGTATAATAAAGGTGATCAGTTGTTAGATATATTTGACCACCAACCAATGATTCATCGATAATAAATCCAGAAGATGAGGATGTTACTATTGGTAGATAGTCAGGAATTGACCAATAATCAGTATTATTTGGTAAAATAATTTCACTTGCAGTACCACTTATAATACTAGAATTTGGATTACCAGAAGAATATGTATAAGCTTGAATACACTGATATATTTTATTTTCCCAAATAACTTGACTTCCAGTAGCATAAAATACTTGACCAGGATTTCCATTAAAACTTAAAATAGGACCTACTTTTAGAAAAGTATCTAAATTTAGAATAGAATTAGTAACTTTAAACTCTAATCCTGATCTAAATATTGATGGTATCTGAAATCCAAACTCCAATCTACTTGAAGAAGAAACAAAGGTCAAAGGACCATTATAAATATTTGGCAAATCTGTTCTTGAAATATATTCAATATATAAAAGCGAATCTACTGGTAAATTTTTAGCTGAATATTCTAAATGTATAGCATCTAAAATATTCGGATTCTTAACTGAGACAACATTAACATCATCAAACCTAAGTGTGTTTCTATAGTCATCATTTTTAAAACTATTAACAATATTAAGTTTTCTATATTGATATAACCTATCGTAAAAGTCTGGTTCATTCCAAAGAGATAATGTATCTCTTAGGCTTGGTGTTATGTAATTATAAATACCTATAAGATCGACACCACTAACTGTAAAATCACCCACTAAATCATACTGACCTATATATGTACTAGTAAAAACATCATTTGTAAGACCCGATATAATCATTATGGCACCGGGCTTAGATGATACAACCATATACACAGCATTAGTGTTTGTAAATTCAAATACAGATTGATCAAATCTAACAAATGTTCCTTTTTTAAATTTAGAATCTATTGATCTACCATAGATCCACTTAGATCGATATGTTATTTGAGCATTTGTTGGCTCAACCTTTGTTATTTTAATAGCATCAACCCCAGCATAGAAATGAAATCCATACTCATTAAATAATTGAAACCTTCTTAGACTAAGATCTGTTTCATTTTCATATTCAAATGCAGGAACTTTCTCAAAAAGATATAATGCCTGTGTTTTAAAGGTATCGCTAGAATTTTCTGGAAATAATATATCTCCATGGACAAATCCGTCAAGAGGAGAATCTGCCTAGAGAGACATACATATTAAGATACCGACAGTTGTCTTCAAAGTCTAAGTAACATTATAATATCTACAATTTCACCCACTACTT
>JAUKPS010148757.1:0-14610 GCA_032273165.1 Chlorellidium tetrabotrys | reverse complement strand
GGGTTCGCTGCGGTAGAAATGTGTCTATAAGGAATTTTTGAGGCGATCAACAACATGGATTTTCAGGCAGACAACGGGGAAGGGGCCGTGCTGTGCGAAGATCAGCCAGTTAGGGTGATTCAGAGGGATTTGCAATTAATCGGCAGGGCGAGGCGACAGGGCTGGCTGAGCGATCCAAGCGACATGCAGCGAATTGCCAATCGAGTCGTTAAGATTGCCCTGACAACTCCGGATGAAGAACTTGCCGTGAGGGCTGCTGCGGAAGTTAGGCAGATGGTTGCACAGGATTTAAAGATCGAGGCCGATGGAATCCCGCAGCACATTGAACACCACCACACCCACGAACTCGGGCCAGTAACGGCGAACAATTTTGCAGAGTCAAAACAACAACTCGCTGAAAGAATTGCTCGACTCGGCTAAGACTCCTGAAGACCTCGAAGCGGTCATGCAGCTCGTCGCTGAGGTTGAGCAGTCGACAAAAGAGCGTGACCGGTTTGATCTGAAGACGTTGTCAGAGGTTGCGGAGTTTTTCGGCCTTGATGAGCAGACGGTGCGAACATGGAGACTCAAAACACCAGCGATGCCAGGGGAGCCGGGGCGATGGCCGATCAAGCAGATTGTTCAATGGCGGTGCAACTGGATTCAACAAACTGATCTGGCGGCAGCAAAAAGGCAGCAGGATTTTGAGCTTGGGCAAATTCAAGTTGAGTCAAAGCGGCTGGAGTTGGATCGTGAAAAGGGATCGGTGATTGACCGGCAGGACGTGGAACTCTGGGCGGCCACAGCATTGATTGAGTTGAGAACCGGAGTCATGCAGCTTCCTGAAATGCTGGCAGCATCAGCCCCGCAGGAACTAAAGGATTTTGTTCGTGAGGAAACAGATCGGCATTGCCGCGACATGCTTTTGGCGACTCAGCGACGACTTGAGACGGCAGAAATCGGAAAGGAGGAAGCACGGGAATGATTCGACTCAACGCAACAAAGTTTCTGCGACCTCACGAACAGATTTCTTCTGCCGAATGGTTGCCGAAGTATGTCACGATGCCAAAGGGCACAGAGACTAGCGGCTTGCCGTTTTCGCTGGCAGCCTACCCGCACGTTGACGGAGTGCTCGAGGCGTTTGATTCCTCACGAGTCAGGCAAATCGTGCTGCAATGGGCGTCAAGACTTGGCAAAACGACGACGGCACTGTCATTGATTGCCAAGGTTGCGGGCACAAATCCACGGAACATGATGTTCGCAGGCCCAACGAAGGATGCGGCCGGGCGAGTCGTGGGATCAAGGCTTTACCCGATTCTCGCGTCAACCGAAGGCGTCAGGCAGCAATTGCCACCGGAAGCACGTCGAAGCAAGCTACACGTCAAGCTTGAGGCGTGTCAGGTCTTCGTTGGCTGGTCCGGGTCGGAAACAAGCTTGGCTGACGTCGGGGCATTTTTCGGACATGCGAGCGAGATAGACAAATGGGACGGCTCGGCATCTGACGAAGGTGACTCGCTGAAGTTGTTCGTGAACCGATTCAAAGGCTTTCCTGATCACAAAATCATTTTCGAGTCAACGCCGACAATCAAGGGCCGGTCGAGAATCGAAAAGATGATGAGCGAATCAAATCAGCATCGGCGATACGTGCCATGCCCGCACTGCGGAGAATTTCAGGTCTTAGTCAGGGGCGAACAGGGCAAGCCTGGCGGGTTTGCGTGGGAACATCCGACGACGGGGCACTCAGATGCAGATTTGGCCTTTGCGACCGCTCACTATGTCTGCAAGCACTGTGCGAAAAAGATCGAAAACCACCACCGGACGATCATGTTGAGGCGTGGCGTTTGGGTTCCGGACGGCTGCACGATAACGCCAGATGGAAAGATCCACGGGCGAGCACGGCGGCATGGATCTGACACGGTTGGATTCGGTCCGCTGGCAAGTTGGTACGCACTTACGGAGACATGGGGGAGCTTTCCGCGTCGCTGGATATTGGCACAGAAGCGACCAAAGGATTTGCAGGACGTCGTGAACTCCTACATGGGCGAGACGTGGGAGATTCGGCGTTCAAAGTCGACGCCAGAGATCGTTGGCGAACGACTGAAGACGGACATTAAGAGACGATCGTTGCCCGAGTGGTCGCGACTGCTGACCGTCACAATTGACCAGCAAGCATCGGACGGCGGCTTTCGCGTCTGGGGAGTCATGGCACACGGGATCGATGGCCGGGCACATTTGGTTGATTACGGCTACAGCCATTCGTTGCAGGAAATCTGGGACAATCAGATTCGTAATCCGTTTATTCACGCTGACGGCGGCAATCCAATGCTTCCACATGCGGCAGCCGTCGATTCAGGATGGGACACAAAAAAGACCTACGACTTTTGCAATGAGCACGCTGGGCTTTTGGCTATCAAAGGCTCATCGACAGATCTGGCTGGCCTGCCGTATCGTCTTGCCGAGATTGAAAGAGGTGACAATGCGGGCCAGCAACTACTGATGGTCAATACAGACTTCTGGGAAACAGATCTTCAGGCCCGGCTTGATGAAAGACTACCAGAAGAACCTGAATCATTGTCGCTCTGCACTGGTTCAGAGAACGATGCGGATCTACTTGAGCAGCTTTGCAACGGAACGATTGCCGACAAAATGGACTCCCGTGGCAACGCGAAGCTCATGTGGGTGAAGAAGAACGAGAACGAACCAAACGATTTACGCGACGTGATTCGGTATGGGCTTGCTCTGGCTCAGGCGTACGTGTCAGAGAATGGAGGCTTTCCGCCTCGATCTGGGATCTACACACAGGGAAAAACCATTGTTAACCAAGGAACGCAGCGGCCGGACGGAAGGAACTGGAATGAGTAAACATAAGCCAGAAAAGCCAGAGCAGAAACCACCGCAAGAGCAAAAGCAACGAGTTATCGAAGAGTATCGTCGCTGTCCTCTTTGCTGGGGAGGGCACGGCGGATACGGGACGGCATATTCAACTCAGGGTCAGACGCGGTACTACAAATGCAACCAGGCGACTACTGACAAAGGGCCATGCGGTCATACCTGGACAGTGCTGGTAAAACTGGAAGTGATCAAGGTTGAGCATCGAGTTGTGAGTGTGGAGGGGCAGCGGTGACAACCGACGAAGAAAAAGCGGTAGCCATGAAGCTGGCCGAAGCATGGACTGATTACTTGCGGCTGGCTGATCGCGACAGCAACGCAGATGCAGAGATGAACGCAGCAATTCATCGTTGCCAAGACGTGATTCGCGGGCGTGTCGCAAAGCGAGCAGATCCGGCGTTCTGGAGGTGAATTGCTAAGCTAGCAACACTGGTAAGGACATTTGTAGTTGAGTCTCGCAAACTGCGAGCATGACAACTTCAGCCGACCTTTTAGCGGCCACGAATGCCGCCATTTTGAAGGCTTTGACCTCGCAAGAGTATCAAGGTCCGGGCGGCCGTCGGCAACGAATGGCGGACTTGGCACAGCTTCGACAGACTCGCAAAGAGTTGATGGACGAAGTGGCTAATGAATCAACTGGCTCGATGTGTTCCCTCTTATCAATGGGAGGGCCGAGCCTATGAGCATCATTGATTCAATCATCGGAATATTTTCGCCTGCGGCACAGCTTCGACGTATGGAAGCCAGAGCAACGATTGCTCAGGTAAATAAGCTTCTTGGAACTGTCAAAGGCCCATACGCTGCGGCCAACATAAATCGATTGAATGCGATTCGCGGCATTGTTCAAAAAGAAAACGAAGTCAGCGGAAGTCGAATTGAATTCCTTCGCGCTCAGTCATGGGATCTATACCGTGACAATCCAAGCTGCCGAAAAATTGTCCGATCGCTTGAAGCCAAGGTGATCGGCAAGGGGATGCACCCGGAATCACTCGCAATGTACGCAGATGGCACTCCAAATGTGCCTTTTCGTGAGCGTGCAATGCAGTTGTGGGAACAGCTACAGAGCGGTTTCGATGCCCGTGGACTGCCCGGAAAAGGCGGCCTGACGATGGGATGCCAGCAAAGATTGGCATTTCGGTCGACGATTTTGTCAGGCGACACCCTGTATCGCATAAAGCCAATTAGCGAAGAAGAGCAATCGCGGCGAAATTTGCCAATTGCTGTGGTTTTGCAGTTGGTAGATACGTGCCGACTGGCAAGTGAATCTGAAGTTTTGCAATCGTCATTGCCCGCAGGCCACCGCGTGTTTCGTGGCATCGAGTTAAACGGAAATGATGAGCGTGTTGCGTATTGGGTTAAGAACAATCTTGTTTCTGACTCCGCAGCCGCTCCGGCGACAGCAACACGGGTTCCGATCGACAAAATTGGCCATCTATATCTTGAGGAAGATATCGACGAGCTTCGCGGCGTTCCGTGGTTTTCATCTGCAATCCTTCGTGCGCGTCGCACAGATGACCTCGAATACAACGTGCTGACGGCTTCAGCGATGGCATCCTGCATGGTTGCCGCTTACAGCAAGCCAACTGGGTCCAATAAACTCGGCCTGAATCAAGGCGTTGAATACAATTCAACGTCTGCCGATGGGTCTGATCTCACTGACAGTAACGGCAACACAATCAACAAAATTCAGCCGGGAATGGTTGTCAACAAGGGGAAAGATGGTTCGTTTGAGCTTCTCTCTCCAAACCAGCCGAACATGAACCCGGAAGCATTCGTGCAGCATCTTCAGCGGGGAACGGCTGCGGCGTTGCCAGGCACAAAAGCCAGCACTGTCACCGGAGATTATCGCAACAGTTCATTCAGTTCTGAACGTTCAGCAGATAACGACTGTTGGCCTGAAATCCAGATTGTACAGGAGTGGTTTGCGTCTCATTATTGCCAGCCGATTTGGGAAACGATTCTTCGCACAGCCGTTTTTGAAGGCTATTTCGATGACATCGTGTCTGCCGAAGAGTTTCAGTCAAACCCTGAAATGTTTTCCGCAGCAAACTGGCAAGGGCCGGTCGCGCTTTCAATCAATCCGAAAGACGACGTCAAAGCAGCCAGCGACCGAATTCATGCCGGGCTTTCCTCGCTGCAAATGGAATGTGCCAAGATAAACGTAAACTGGCGAGACGTCCTCAACGACGCTGCCGAGCTTTACTCGGTAGCAAAATCGAAGGGCATTCCGCCCGAAGTAATCAACAACATTATGGGTGTTGACACTCAAGATCAGATTGCAGCGGCGACGGCAGCGGACCAAGCAGCGGCACAATCTCAGGTGACAGCCGGACAGCCTCCGAGAAGCCTTCATGAGGCCGAATTGATGGAGCATATCGTCAATGCGTAAACGTAACCAAAGAGATCAAGCGACAGCCGATACGAACTATCGATCGTTAAGCGTACGCGCCGCAACGTTCGACGAAGAGACTCGAAGTGTAGAGGCCGTCATCAGTACCGAACAGCCGGTGGATATGCCGGACTGGGGCCGCCAAATGATGGTTCCAGAAGTGCTTGTGCCATCTGGTGCTGAATATCCGTCGAATCGACAAGTCCCGTTTCTTGATTCACATCAGCGCCGCTCAGTCAAAGATCAACTTGGATCCGCTCGAGAAATCAAGGTCAACGGAAACGACATCACGGCAAGGTTGGTATTCCGCAAAAGCAAAGAATCAGACGACGCACTCGGCGGTGTTCGTGATGGGCACATCACTGATGTTTCCGTTGGGTACGACGTATTGAAGCGCCAATTTGTCGAATCAGGTGCAAAGAAAACGATCGGAAATCGGACCTATGAAGGTCCGGTAAATGTGGTGACGAAGTGGCGGCTCCGGGAAGTCTCGTTGACTCCAATTGGTGCCGATGATCAGGCGAAGCTGCGAGGGCTGGACCCGGCGGCAGTCCGTTTCAAGTCCTCAGAAGAACAGGAAGAATTTGCAATGAATCCAGAACTACGAGCTTTGCTGGTGTCAAAAGGAATGCCAGAAGCAAACACTGACGAACAGGCTCAGCGATGGCTGATTGACAACGCAGCAAAACTAGGCGAAGCCAAGAAAGAAGAACGCGGACAGCAGACGGCAACACTGCCAACTGCCGCAGATTTAGCAAAGCTCGTTGCGGATGCAACACGTCAAGCAATCGCGGATACGACCGCAGCTCGCAAGGCATTCGAGGTTGATGTTCGCGAACTGTGCGAATTAGCGGACCTGCCGGGAGAAGTCGACGTTTGCCGGGCAATGGAAGACCTTGGCGCAGTTCGCAAGCACATCAAGAATGTGAAAGCGACAACGGCAGAGCACGTCCCGTACGGTGCGAGCGTTCGACACGTCGGCAGCGGTGCGGAGCGATTGCGAGCTGACATCGGCTCGATTTTAGCTGAAAAAGCAGTTCGATCTGCTGTGAACAACGATGAAGCAAAGCTTGAGAAGCACTTTCCAGCGGCAAACAGATCAAAAACAGCTGGCCAACTGACGCACGCGACGTTGTTTGACTTGGCGTCCGAATTCGTTCGCTCACAGGGGATCCCAACGCTTGGGCTTACTCGTGAAGAAATTGCAAAGTGTGCGATGTTTGGGCCGCGAGTTGCTGGAATTCGTGGTCAGCGAGACGACGCGGCATACCACACGACCGGAAGCTTCGCAAATCTGACACTTGATGCCATCAATAAATCGATGATGGTTGGCTATCAGGAAGTGCCAGCAACATGGCGTGGCCCAATGCGTCAAGGGGACTCAGTCGCTGACTTCAAGCAGATCAATCGTATTCGCTTGGGTGGTATTCCGAATCTTCCAGTCTGGAATACGACGGAAGAGCCGGACCGCGCAAGCATGAAGGACGCAAAAGAAAGTTACGCTGTCGAAGCTCGCTCAATTGGTGTCGACTTCAATTACAAGCTCATCGTCAATGACGACATGAGTGCGTTGACGCGAATTCCGCTGGCGTTGGGTGATTCCGCTGCACGAACGGTAAACGCCGTTGCGTGGTCACAGATCACCAGCAACCCAACGATGGGTGACAGTGTGGCATTGTTTTCCGGTGTTACAGGAAACCGAAAGCAGAGCAACGCAACGACAGGTTCAATTTCAGACTACACTGCGGCCATCAACACGATGACAAATCTGATGATGGTGATGAAGGGAGAGAACACCCCGGAAGAAGGTTCAGGACCAGATATTCTGGCTTTGATGCCGACTTACTGCGTATTCCCTGCGGCACTTCGCGGAACTCTGTTGCAGCTGATTTACTCACAGACGGATCCGAAGGCGTCAATCGCTGGAATTCCAAACATTAACAACGGGCTCATTCCTGTTGTCGAACCGTTGCTCGATGCCGCATCGACGACAGCGTTCTATCTGTTTGCCAATCCAAGCCGAATCGACACCGTCGAAGTGACATTCCTGCAAGGTCAGGAAACTCCACAGGTTCGCAGCGTCATGGATGAGCACACCTTGGCGATGACTTACTACGTACTCCAGAGCGTTGGAGCCAAGCCGCTAAATCATCGCGGTATTCAGCGACACGCCGGAGCGTAAGCACCGGTGATTTGACGTCCGTGGCCGCTCCATCCGTGGGGCGGCTTGCGGCATTGAAAGAATTCTCCGGTGTTCCGGGAATACCTTAGTCCGCCAATAGCGGCAACACCATTTGAAGGGCATTGAGATGATTACCAGAGGAACAGCAGAGTTTTGCGAATTGTTTGACAGAGCACAGGTGTTCACGACAACTCCAGGCCCAAAAGGCTGGACGATCGCCGACACGTCAGCGGCTGGATCGCCTACGTATTTGTGCGTCACAGAAGACGGTGGAGCGGCTACGCTTACGCTGGCTTCGACGAGCGAAGCTGAAAACGTCTGCTTGTATTTTAACGACGTTTTGCCTTGGGATTTGGCTTCTTTGCAGTATGTCAAATTTGTCGCAAAGGTGTCCGGCATCGATTCTGTAACGACGCTGACAATAGGCGTTGGATCAGCCCGAAACGATACCCCAGACAGTGTGGCTACAAACGCATGGTTCCGCATTGAAGGGTCAGCTTCAACGTCAAACGTTGTCGTTGAAACGGATGACAATGTGACCGACAACGACGACAAGGCTACAGGCCAAACGCTGTCAACAGTTTACAAAACCTTTTTGATTGACTTCAGCAACGGTTTGGCTGACGTTCGGTTTTTTATCGAAGGTGAGCGAGTTGCGACGGCCACAACGTTCAACATGTCCGGCCTCACTAGCGGTCTCAATGTGCAGCCAATTATCCAAATTCAAAAAGCTTCTGGCACTGGCGTTCCTGCGGTCACTGTCGCCCTCATCGAAGCTCAATATCGCTACGCTTACGGTGCCTAATGTCTTTGCATGACCTCATCATTTCCGACGTCGCTGATGTGTTTTTGCAGGTCGATGACTTTGCAGAAACATGCCAGCGTTTCGTCGGCGGCGATGCTGGCAACATCAAAACAATCATCGGTATTCCCGGCGACGATATGCCAGCGATTGACGACGTTCGCGGGCGTGGTTTTACGCATTCCAGAGCGTTTGATATTGCCGAAACGTCAACGCTGACAGAAGCCGATGCTGTGCAGATTGGTTCTCTACGGTACGAAGTGATTCATGTTTCTGACCCAATGCAGGGAATGAAAACAGCAAAGCTCGCCCGTACTGCGCAAGAGGTGAAGGGCGGGCGAGTGTTCCGAACTGGTGACATTTAATGGCCGCACTTGATGTTGGGACAGCGCTATCGATCCTGCGAACAATGCTTTCCGGCCTGTCAGCATGGCAGACGATTTGCGGTGTCTCAACATCAGCAGAAGCAGCAAAGAAGATTCACTACGGTGCTGTAGAGCTTGATCAGGACGAACCAACATCAAGCTCAAATCCTTGCATTGTGTTAGACATCACGAGTTGTTCCACGACATGGAAAGCAAACAGGCTGCATGGAACAGCAGTCTTTGAAATGCGGTTCTATCTGGAGATGCCAGAAGCCGAAAAGGCGACGTATTCAGATCAGTACGTGTGGATCTGGTCGCAGTTCTCGGCGGTGCTTGATGCAATCAATGGGGCTGTGGGTGGTGCTGATCAACAGATGATTCAAAGCCTCGACATTCCATTGATGCCGGGGCGATTGGATCCAGATGTGAACGGTGGCGGTAGTGAATGGAACTTCGTCATCTCGATGGGCGTCGATTTCATATGACAATCAACATCGTCACAGAGATCCAGAGGGCTCAGTTACTTCCGCGAGTCCACAACAGAATTATGCGGCAGTTGCATCGCGAGAACATGGAACGCCATGTCGCGAATCGACTGCCAAAGCACTTCAAGATGGTTGCCTATTCGGAATACGGAGCCCGGCGACGATCAGCAAAGTGGGAGAAAACAAAAGCTCGGTTGTACCACACGAAGAACCTTCCAAACGTTGCCAGCGGGAAGATGAAGGAATCCATCAGGACAAAGATTACGGCAACTCCGGACGGGGCAAGGTTGCAGATCAGGGCTGCTTTAGGATCTAAACTACCGGCAGAGGAATGGGCGGCAATGAGCCCTGCTCAGAAGGCTCAATGGACGCGACAAAATCAACGACGAATGGCGTCATGGCAGAAGCGAGAAATCGCTGTGATGTCGAAGGCGGAAATTGCTGAAGAACGAAAACGACTGGCGATTGATTACAGGATTGCAGCACTGAACCCGGCCAACAGCCGCAAGAGAAAACGGAGAACAAGGTAATGGCAAAGTATTTTGTATGCGCTGACGCTTTGTTCGGTGCTACCAACATTCGTCAGGTCACAACCGCAAACCATTCGACAAATCATGAGCACCGCAAAGCGATGAATTCGGGCGGTGCTGCTGTCGTACAGGTGAGCGGAAAATCGGGGGGCGAAATTTCGCAAATAGTGTCCGGCGACCTGGCCGCATTGGTTGCTCTGAACAGCAGCGCGTTTTGCAGTGCAGGACTCTCACTTCTTTCCAGCACGATCACGATTCCATACAAGATTCGCTCTGCCGGTGCCGTGTTTGTTTCAGGCTCAAACAACGTAAACCTGACAGGGTCAAACGCACTGATTGTTCCAACATCGTTTGAGGCATCGCAGGACGGTGACTTTGCTCTTGCAAATATGGACGTGCACTGGTTGTCCGCCGATGGGACCACAAAGGGCTGCGATGACACTGTGAGCGTTTCAATAGCGTCGCAGTCGTTCAACGCAGAATACACTCTTGGGCCGTGCTACATCAACGGCAGTGCTATTCCGGGCGTTCAGTCGTTTCGCGTGACTCCGGGCATTGAAGTCGTCAAGCCGCCACTCGGATCGGGATCAGTCTTTCCACTGTTCGCCTCGATCAAAGCTGCAATGCCAACAATGCAGCTAACTGTCAACGACTTTGACGCCATTGCTGGAACAGTCGGCGACTTTACGGCGATGACGTCGGCAAACTTCTATATGAAGAAACGAGCTGACTCTGGTGTATTTACGGCGGCAGCCACGTCTGAACACATCAGATTTACGTTTGCGGCTGGGCTTGCTGACACCGACAGTATTTCCGTCAGCAACAATGATGACGGATCCGCGACGATCACTCTCCACGGCAAAGTGCTGACTGCTGCGACCGCTGTTGCCCTGCCATAATCTTCGAGAGGTTCCGAGTGCATTTCCTCACCTTTATTCCAGACTGTTCGCCGAATCAGATTGAAGACCGCGCAAGATCTGCGGGGCTATTCGATCTGCTTGGCGGCCATAACGTTGTCGTTTGGAATGAAGGCCCGAGCGGATTATCTGGAATCGCTATCGCTCACATGCAGGTCATCGGGTCGCGGCACGACTATTCACCATCGGAGCAGGACTGGGTTCCTTCTGTCCATAAGATTGATGGCAAGCCGCTTTACTACGTTGGATTCTGGAAAAAAGAAGAGCCAAAGGAGAACGAGCTACGCAGGCATTACACGCAGGCCGGGCCGCTCGTTCAGCTTGGTTCGTCACGCTGGAAACTCCCGACGCCCAAAAGCGTTGATGCCCGGGCGGTTTACGCTGACGATGGTTCCATGCGTTGGGAAACGATACGCCAGTTTTCCTGGATGTGTGATGAAGCCAAACACCTTCATGATGAGTATTTCGAAAACTTTGGATTGCGTGACATGGTGTTTCGCGTGGATCCGTCAGCCCAAGTTGAATGGCTGTTGAAACTGCTTCGCGTAA
This sequence comes from Chlorellidium tetrabotrys, assembly GCA_032273165.1. Taxonomy (NCBI): domain Eukaryota; class Xanthophyceae; order Mischococcales; family Botryochloridaceae; genus Chlorellidium; species Chlorellidium tetrabotrys. Next base: position 3,523 of record JAUKPS010148757.1, on the reverse strand, counting down.
ACTACAGGCTTCTTCCGGAAGTAGCTGTCCGTCTAGATATGTGGATCGGTAAAGACCATATCATTGACGTATTCCTCGACACTCTAGACCTTACGAGGAGCAAACCGGATGCCTGATGAAGTCATAACTGTCGAATGGATTGCGACAGCACAAAGTATGCTTGCGACAATTCAGAAAGTCGACGCAAAGCTTGAACGGCAAGAGAAGGTTATGCAGAAGCTGACCGACACCTCAAAAAAAGGTGCGGAAGCTGCAGCCGGATCGTTCAATAAGCTCGAGCAAATGCTTCGCAAAAATGAAGCCGCTTTGAAAGACATGGCGGTAGGTTCCAGCCAGTTCGACACGCAGAAAGCCAAGGTTGACAGGCTCAGAGAGTCTTATGAAAAGATGAAGGCCACGCTCAGCGGAAAGACCGGAGCAAAGCAAGAGGCATTGATTCCAGATCAGAAAGGCTCATTGGCCGACATCGAGAGCCAGCTGAAGGCAGTCGAAGCTCAGTTGAAGCGAACGGCAGCGACCAGCAGTGAGTTTAAAAAGCTGGAAACAGCTTATGGAAATCTCAAAAAACGTCACGATGAAATGACGGCATCAATACGCAATCTCGGAAAGGAAGTGCCGAAAGTTACTGTAGACGCCGCTGGAAGTTTCAACAAGCTTGAAAAGGAAGTGCGAGACGCCGAGGCAGCTCTTCAGGCATTGGCTATTGGGACAAATGCTTTTGACGTTCAAAAAGCAAAAGTTGACGAGCTGCGATTGTCGTTGAAAAATGCTAAGAAGGATTTGCAAACGCTGGAGCCGGAAGTCGTGGCGTTAGCAGGCTCATTCAACAGGCTTGAAAAAGAACTCAAGGACAATGAAGAACAGTTGAAAGGTTTGGCAATTGGGACAGCTGAATTTGAGAAGCAACGGCAGAGGGTCGACGCGCTTCGCAACTCGCTGGACAGAGCCAACAAAGAGTTAAAGGGAATCAAAGACAAAAAAGAAAACCCGTGGCCTGAAATTGGCAAAGGAATGCTGTACGCCACCGGCGCGGCTACAGGGCTGGTCGCAGTGCTCGACAGGCTTGCTGCCGCTCAACGCGAAATAGTTTCACAGGGTGCTGATCAGGCTGTCAATCTCGACACGCTCGCACGGAAGATGCAAATTCAAGCGGGACTGACGGACGAACAACGCCAAAAGGAATCAATGGCTGTTATTGCACAATCGTCCGCTGCTGGAGTGACTGCACCTGTCGGATTTCAGGCAGCGACTCAATTGGCTGGATCTGGTTTTGCAAACCCAGTGCAATCTGGATCCCTCCAGACGATTTTGAACACGATTCAGGCCAGCAGTTTTCAGGGCGCTCCCGATCAACTTGTGTCAGCGTTTGCTGAATCGCTGAATGCTTACGGTCTTGACAAAACGAACGCAAACCTTCAGCAGATCGCAGTCGCGGCACAAAGCCTGTTTAAGCAAACGGATTTCCAGCTAACAGAACTTCAAGACTTTGCCAAAAATGCCAGTGTCTTCAAAGGCGCTAACATCAAGATGGACGAAGCACTGGCCGGGTTCACGGCATTGCGCGAAGTGCTTCCTGCTGCTGAGTCCGGCACAGGATTGCGAAACTTCGTCAACAAATTGCAAGCCGGAGATTTGACTAAAGAGAACAAGCAGAACCTTGAGCGAATCGGAGTCAATGCAGGACAAGTCGATTTCGTCGGCGAGTCTTTGACGCAGATTCTTCGGACTGTAAAAGATGCAACTGATCGAATGCCAGAGGCTGATAGAAACGCAGCACTGGGGAAAATGTTTGGGACTGAAAACGTTGCATCCGCACGATTGCTGATTAACAGCGCTGATCGAATCGAGCAGCTGCAGAAGTCGCAACAAAACGCACAGCAGTTTAACGTCGATTTGGCCACAGCATCTGGAGGGATGCAAGCACAAAGAAACAGGCTGGATAATCAGAGGCTTGTCGATCTGATGCCAAACGCAACGGCGCTGAACGAAATGGACATGGTGCAACGTCGAAGAGAGATTGCTGACAAGGCTGCCGTAGAAAACGCCACGGTGAAGTTCGGCGGAACTGTCGGTGTTGGTGTACAGGCAACAGCGTCAGTTCTGCGGAGCGGAGACGCTGTGATCGGTGAGCAGGGGGCAACTCGTAGAGGGGTGGAAAGTGCATTGACGTTTGGCATGACTGACTTTGTGAAGTTCTTCCAGTCGTCAGAGCAGAAACAGGCGGAACTGATACAACTTCAGCGAGAAAACAACGAATTGCTGAAGCAACAACAAGCCAAACCACAACAGCGTCCGCCACAACCAGCCGTTAGACCCAAAGAGGCACCGCTTCCAGCGGCGACGGCACCATGACAATTATTCTTACAGACGCCAGCGATGTCGAAAAAATCAACACTGGAACGCACCTTCACGGCAGCATCAAGCCGGGGCCGTATGACGCGGCCAGGGTTACTCAGCGTTGGTTCGGCGCTACGGGCGAAATGATCTTCACTGGCAAGCTCAGCGGCCGAGAGTTGACGTGTTGGCTTCAGTTGACTGGCTACTCATCACACGGACTTTTGCACGCCGGAATCGTTGTGCTGAATGACGAAATCAACACATCAGGAACGCTCGATGTTGACGGGCTCGAATTTCTCAACGTGGTTTTCAGCGGATTCACGCCTGAAGAGGATCCGTGGTACGATGGCTCTGGCGTGAATGGATGGAATTGCAAGGGCACACTCAGTTTTAGGCAGATCAAATCATGAGCGAAGTTGATGACGATACGATTCACGTTGCGGACGAACCAGTCGTTGCCCCATTGATGAAAGACGTCATCGACGTTGACGCATCATGGGACGGCAAAGGCAGTCTTGACGAACACCGGCAGCAGGCATTTTCAAAGATCACGCAGCCGGGATTCGGTGATCTCGGAAAGGTGAAACAAGATGGCGAATGAGATCACAACAAACATTTCCGTCCTTCTGCGGAACAGCTTTCTGCAGTTTGATTTCAAGCCAGCTAAAATACTGACGACACAGGCAACAGCGATTTTATTTGACAGCGTGCGGTCGATCGCAACAACCGAAACGTCCGTGACGTTGACTGGTATTACAACGCCAAAGATTTGCATTCTTCACAATCTCGACGCGACAAATTATTGCGAAGCTGGAACAACGACAACTGACTACCCATTTAAGCTGTTTCCAACAGGAACGGGGATTCCCTGCGTGTTCACGTTGAACGCTGGTAAAACGACGCTTTATCTGAAAGCCAACACGGCGGCCACAAAGGTTCGTATCATCGTTCTGGAGGCGTAGTGAGCACGGACATTTTCAACGCAGATGACAAACTTGTCGTTCCTTATGAAGAGTTTACCGTCTTGCTCGGGCCGGAAAGTGGCACAACGCCAGGCGATTCCGACGCGTTCGAAAATGTCTACTGCTCAATCGTGGTCCAGTCGGCAGGATCTCGACTTGATTACGCTGACTTAAAGCATTCGCTTAGTGACTCACTGGCCGACCGATAACAGCCAGCATCGTTT
>JAUKPS010148646.1:0-14626 GCA_032273165.1 Chlorellidium tetrabotrys | reverse complement strand
TGCCTACATATTTGTCGGCATTGGTAATTTGATAAAAACCGTTTGCAAATTTATTGGCCATTATGGTAATATAGTTCGTTTAATATATTTGTTCACTTCTGGCAGATTTGTAATGCCCAAGTAACTGGTTCCTTTGCGTTCAAAATTTAAAAACATTGCAGTATATAGATCTAGTTCGCCTTTGGGTAATTTTCTAAATTCTTCTAATGCACTCATCGGACTTACACCTTTTTTAATACTGGTATAAATGACTGCACTGGCCAGTGCTGCAGCACTTTCTTTACTATCTGCTACTTGTTCAAAATAAGAAATAATAGCAGCATTGACATTGGTGCTTACCTCTACTGGTATATCAAAAAAGTTATTAAAATACTTGTCTGAATCTTGTGTTGGTATAGCATTAGTATTAATTCCTCCAAGATTGGTAGGATAGTTACTAGGTAAATTGGTTGCCATGTTACTTGTCCTTTGCTATTCGTTGATTGCTCGGCACTGTAGGTATTTTAGTTTTCATTGACGAAGCACTACTGGTTGCTAGATATGCTTCTTGCACAGCACGATCCTTGGCAGTTAACTCTTCTGCTGTTGCTCCACTACTGTTTCCAAACAAGGTTGTAGTAAATATTGCGCTATTTGCTGACATTAAGTGATTCCTGGAATTGGATTTGTAGACTGATTACCGTTAAATCCGCTGTTGTTTGTTTGGCCACTACTCTCTGCAGCATATCGATACGGTACTGAAGAGTCTGCTGTAGTATTTGTACCTTTATAAGGTGTTTGATCCAACGAACTAGGCTCCGATACTGCATTATTGGTTCCTGTTTGGTATGTTGGTTTATCGCTGTTTGATGGTGCTCCGGGACCAGTACTATAGTATGCTCTATATGCATCTGCAGTTTTGGCCGCTTCTTCTTTTTTCTTCTTCTCTTCTTCTGCGGCTCTTGCTTGTGATTGTCTTGCGGCTTTTGCAATAAATCCTGCAAAGGAGAAAGGTGCAATCGATTCCGCGGCTGATATTAATAATTCGCCGCCGGTTGGTTTTACATTGGCCACTGTGTTAACTGATCCTCCGGACACTGTGCTGTTAGATGATTTGGCATTGGCATTAGACGAAATTTTGTTAGCAATAATACCCGCAACTACTAATCCTGCACCAATTTTTGGTTCTCCAGATAATGCTGCGGCTAATCCTAGACCAGTTAATGTACCACCAACTGACGATACACTACTACCGTTACTGCTTGCACTACCTGGTGCAGCAGTTGTTGAGCCGTTGTATGCTACACTTGATCCTGAGCCAGGTGCACCTGCATTAACACCACTGTACGGAATAAAAGTTCTATCTCTTGGATCTTTTCCATTGGCAATATCAAACAATGCTGTAGTTAATTCTGCTTTTACTAGATTCTTGAGATTTGAGTTTTTATTTTTGTTGTAACCTCTTAACAACTTAAATGCCGCTGAGCCATAGTTACCACCACTACCATCTTGAATTACTTCGTCGATGGCATTTAGAATACCTCCAGGTCCTGCAAAACTATTAGTACCACCACCGGCCGGTGTTAATGGACTTGGGCTTTTATCATAATGCAACTCAGCAAACCCGCCGCGAGCTGCTTGTGCAAATCCACTGGCATATAACACAGTTTCGTAAGATACAGTCATTGTACTTTCTAGAGTACCATCACCAGTGGCATTTAAACTTCCGTGTCGATAACCGGTTATCACTGGGTTAATTAAAGTGTATTCACTGAATCTTTTTTGATGTAGACTATAAAGTCTAATTGCATTTATATATTGATTTGAAAAATTATATACCCTAGGAGTATAACCAAATTTATTAAACTGATCTCTTCCACCTAGTACTTGTTTATTTGGTGCTGTAAATATTGGATTTATTGCACCGGTGGCATCACCGTAACTGTTATCCATATCACGATAATAGTAATTGTAATAATCATACCAAAGTTTTCTTGCAACGTTACTTTGATCGTCATGAAAGATTATCTGGATGTCTTCAAATCTGGCTTTGCTTTGTGCAATAGTAGGTCTGTTATAGTTGTTATAGGTTTTTGCATCAACTCTAAATTTTGGAAGATCTGCAGACTTTACTAACATACCAGTTTCCATTTGTGTCTGTTGATCTATACCAGTCAATGACGGATTAAGATCAAAGAACACATGATACAACCAGTTATACTTAGGACTTAACGCATAGTAATTGTCAACAAATATCCGACTAGCATGCTTGTAGTCTTTTATCTGATCACCAGTTGCTACCTGTTGTAGAAAATTATCAAAAAAACCCATAAATTAATCTCTTTAAGATATTTATGCCAAAAAAAAGCCCGGTTTTATCCAGGCTCTTTTTATGCTGCTGTAAACTATTAGGTAATACCAGTAATTACTGTACCTAGTGTTCTACCGACTGCTGTACCGATACCAGTACCAATTGGAGCTTGTACTGCGTTATCATACATGACTGTCAATACAATTGTAGCTGGTTCGTTGCTGCTATAATCCATTTCACCGTAGTTAACTTGGCTAACAAGTGCACCGTACAGTTCCCATGTTTCTAAAACTGTAGGAGCATTTGCACCGTTGCCACCATCTAGCATTTCAAATTTGAGAACAAACTTATAATCAATACCAGAACTGGCACTTGATTGTTCAGCAAAGTCAAATTGCTTCTGAATTTGCTCACCAACCAATTTACTAACATTACCGCCTGCATCATCACGCAAAGTAACATTAACTGTTTCCCAGCTTGGCTTACCTACTAGATTTACCTTTGAGTTGTAGATATCAATTGTAAATGGATTAAAATTTAAATTTGGACGACTAATTGTTGCAACTTGTTTTGTAAGTTCAACTCTGTCTGTACTAACACCAAAATTTTCAAATACCGCACGAAAGCGATATTTTAGTTTAGGCATCAACAAGCCCTGTGTGCTAGCACTCTGGTCAGTTGCTAATGGTACTGTAAATCTGTTTAATGAGGCTATTGCCATTTATTTTCTCCTGTTATAGGTATTTACCAAAATTTCATTGGATTCTATTAGAGCCCGCGGGCTCTAATATATACCCATATTATACACCTGCTGCTATGTCACCTGGGTTCTTCAAGCGAATTGGAATGTAAATAAATTCAACTGACTTCATTGGTTCAATTGCTATATCAACATACAATTCGTTTCTTGCAATACGTGTTGGTGTGTTGTTTGTTTCATCACATACAACCAAGTAATCGTAAATACCACGTTTTGCAACTAAGTCATTGATTGCGCCAGAGATAACGTTCTTGATCTGATCACGTGTGATCTTGTCATTTGGTTCAAACAAGTATCCGTTGCCAACATTAGCAAGGATAGTACGAATGTAGTTAACTAAACGTGCTACATTGATACGATCTAAGCTGCTTGCAGTTGGGTTACGTGTTTTCTGACCCCATACAACCAAGCCAACACCTGGTAAGTTAGTGATTGGGTTGATTCTGTTTTCATACAATGTATCACGCAAGCCTTCACGAACACCGTTAAACACAAACTCACCAGTGGTTGCATCAATGTAACCAATGCTGCTTGCATTATCAACTAAACCACGACGTGTACCAGCTGGAGCAAACCATTGATAACTTAGGTTATCGTTGTGAATCATTGTACGCAATGCAATATGACTTGCTGGTACTGTAATAGTATTGCCTTGTAAATCGCTTGTTTGCCCGCATGGATAGTAAACAGCCAAGTAAGGATCTGCTGTTGCTAGTCCATCACCATTGGTATTGTTACTCCAGTTTGCAATATCAATCGCATTTGGTGCTAGACGCATTGGAGTATCACCAATAACAAATGCAGTGTTCTTGCGATCATTATTTAACGCAACCATTTCGTCAATGACTTCTGTATAACCTGGTGCACAAATAATGTTAAACGAAAATTGATCTTCACGCACATCTGTGTTAGCAATTAATGCTGCCTGCATTGCTGCAGTAACCATCTTGCGTTGTGCTTGACGACCCATATATGGGCTACCGTTATCCTTTAATCCACTAGCTGTTTGCCATGTGTCTTTGATAGTAGGTAAACTGCTATCTGCACCCGGTACTGCTGGTAGATCAGGATAAGCATTAGCGTTAAATTTGTTACTTACAAACTGTTTTACGCTGTACCCACTGCGACGTAGATTAAACATTAACATACCACGTGGATAGAGTCTATAGTCTGGTGCATCTTGATCAATATAATTACTTGCTAATAGATCAGTTATTGCTGGCAATGACCCAGTGATAATGTCTGTTGTGCCGTCTGTGTCCCAACGTGCATCAGCAAATACAATACCGTTTTGACTTACTTGGTCTGTGTTATCGATCAATACAAATGCAGTTCCATTGTAGCGATACAATGCCGGGAAGTTTTCTAGATCGCCGGTGTCCAACCACAAGTCGCCTGCAGCTAGTGATGTAACACCATCGCTTTGGAATTCTGGCTCACTAGCTGTAACAATAACACCATTAGGATCAGTTGCACTTAAATCATATCCACGTGCATCTGTTTTGGTACCATCATAGTATGCGTTCTTATAGCCTTTCCAGCCACCAATTTCATTGATCATGATATCAACAGTAGCTGGGTCACCGTAGTACCATAATGTACCATCTGCTGGTGCTTGATATGGCTCTGTGGTGCTGTATGTATAAGTTAATGCTTCCCAGTTGGTTAGTGCTAGTGTGGTATCGTATCCGATTGTACCAGTTGTACTAGTAGTAAATCCTGCATCAGCTGTGGGATTGCCTTGTACATCTGTTAGATAAATGTCGCCACCGTAAATGTGTGTAAAAGTAATAACGCCGTTACTTACACTAATATCTAATTCTGGAATATTTTTTGCTAGTACATCACTTACAAAACTAGTAGGAGTAGTTCCACTCAATGTAACTGTGTATTCCGTGATATCTGCAGTACCAATTTCAGTTACACCAATAGTAAGTATATCAGTTGCAGTAAATGGATTTGCACCCAAGGTGCTACCAGCAACCACTGTTTGACCGGCTACACGACGACGGAATGGTTTATAACCACCAGTGCTAGTTCGTAATGGATCATAAGCAATCCATACTGTACCAGCAGCAATACCATTACCACCACCACTTGAGTCTAATCCAAACAATGCATCTTCGGCTCTGTTGTAAAATTCAGCTGCTAATGTTGTAAATGTCTGAGAAGTGGAGCTATAGCGTTTAACAACAATGTCTGATCCGCTTCCAGTAGCACCAGTCTTTAAGAACACAGCACCACTTGGACGTGGTACTGTATCAGTGCTTCTCCAACTTGGAATTTCAGCAAATGTACCGTATGTTAGTATTGGGTTAGCGTATGTGCCTGCAGTAATACCTAATGAAGCTAGCGGTGTTCCTGACCCGTTAGCAATAATAATTTTACCATCTGCTGTACTGCCATTACTTTCTGCTAAAGATGAAGCATAAATTTCTAACTTACCATTAGCATAAGCTGCAGTTACACCATCAATTGCTGCACTATTAATTGCAGAAACCACTTGTGCAATTGTTCTTCCGGCACCAGTATTACCAACTGTAACTGTGGTTCCGTTGATTGTAAGTGTTGCAGCAGGAGTACTTGATGAAATTGCTTCTGTTGAGCTAGTAGCAAAAGAAACTGTACCTTTGATTGTTGGCCACGAAATTGCCCAATCATTGGTACCTAGTCTAACCCATGCATTGCTGCTATTCTTGTAGAACAATAAAGCATTGCTACCTGTACCAAAGGCCACTGCGTAGCTACCAATCTGACCAATGCTGGCTTTTGGCACATATATACCGCTGGTTAACGTTAAGTCATTAGCGGCTGTAACCAATATTGGAGACTTTAGTGTAAATGCACTTGCTGTAGCGTCCCACTCGTTAATACCCCATGTGCTATCTGCTAAATCTAACCAATGTGTTCCGTTAGCTACTGCGCCAACAGGACGTACACTGGTTTCTACCAATTGATCTAAATCAATATCAGCACGAATAGCATAAATTCTATTCACTTGTCCTAATGCGCTATACGCTGCCATTAAGCCATATTCGTTGCGTTCGTCACCGTGTAATGGTGTACCAGCTGCGCTTTGTTGAAAGCTTGGGTAACCCATTGCAGTAATTAGTTCACGTTGGCTTGAGTAAGATAATAATTTACCTGCTCTTGCTGCAGTGGTGTCTGCTGCACTGCCGCCCGAAGGATTCGTTTTATCCTGGGCTGTAGCCATAATAATTAAGGGTACAGTTCCGACTGCACCTGGTACGTATTGACTTTCGTCTGTTACTGTTAATTCTAAACCTGGAGATACTAGTGCCATAGTTTTATCCTTTTATAAAACATTTTGTAGTATTTATAAAAGGATCACTAATTTTGGTGTTTAGCGGTGCCTTTGAAAGGTTTGTACTATAAATACTGTTATGAATAGACCCTTATGCACTATTTGCAATGGAAATCCTGCTGCTATTAACTACTACGCAGGTGATAAAGTTCGTTATAGAAAAGTTTGTGCCAGTTGTTCACGTAAGGGAAAACCTGCACGTATACAATCAGGATGGGTCAAAGCAGGATACAAAAAGAAGTTAGCATGTGAACGCTGTAATTTTAAAGCAAAATCGGCCAATCAAATTTTTGTTTTTTATATTGACGGAAATTTAAAACACAACGATTGGAGTAATCTTAGATCTGTTTGTGCCAACTGCAGAATAGAATTAAACAGTGCTAAAACCACTTGGCGAGAAAGCCCTCTTACACCAGATTTTTAAGCTGCTCGTATAACTGCTCTACACTGCCATTGTTATCAACGACTGCATCAAATTCAGTGCCTACCCATGCCCATTCGCTGGCATGTACATCAAACTGCCGCATGTAATCTGTACAAATACCTAAAGTAGAACGCTGTCGCATTTCAATTAGTGTGCTACACCACGCAGGATCTGCACCACGCTGGATCCATACGATCTTGCCGCCTTGTTCTTTGATTGCTTTAATTTCATTAGGAAAACGAACATCGCTAATAACAGTATGTCCTGTGCGCTGACGCAGTCTGTTTTCTAGGGCTGCTATCCAGATATCATCATGGAATCCAGCTCTACATACTTCTGTGCCCCAGTATTGTAAGACCCACCGTGGGGTCAAATGTGGCATGCCCATACGCTCTGCCCACCATGGATCTACTTGTTCACGCCAGGCTCGACTTTCGGGTGTGCTACCTTCAAGTAATTCTCTATCCCAGCTAAACACATGTGCTACTGCGTCTTTAAGTGCTCCAGCAAAACTGTCACGTCTAAAACCGTGCCAGCCTACCAAGTAGTTTGCTGCCGTATCTTTACCTGACCCTATAAATCCGCAAATGCCAATGATCATAAAAAATGCCCCTTTCGGAGCATTTTAATATAATTGTTGCTAAAAGTCAAACACCGTATTTGTTCTTTTTCTTTAGGGCAACCGGACTGGATTTATTTGTACTTTCTAACTCTTGGCTTCGCATATCACCTTTGTTGACATCTTCATAATCAGCGCCAACTGCTTTGTATGCCTGTTTAAGCATGTCTTGATCTAATTGACTATATGGTGCGGTTACTTTCCATTTGCCTACCCAAGACTCTTTATCTGTTTCCGGAACTGTTTTACCATCTGTAGCGGCTACTGCCAGTCCTAGACGATATAGTGTATAGTCGCTGTTCCAGTGATCGCCATCAGTGAACTTGTTTAAGCCACGTGTCGGCTGTTGCTGACGCTTGGATATTTTACCTTTTTTGTTTTCTTCAGTAACAATATCTCGTATTTTCATAGTTACACTCCGTATTTGTTCTTTTTCTTTACAGCAACTGGACTAACATGTTGTGTACCTTTAGGTTCACGACTGGCATTGTCAGCAATCCTGGTAGGAGTTACATTCATCATTTTACTTGCCAACATGATAGTCTCTTCGTCTTCAGGAGCAAACATTACTTGAGTTAGATTTTCAGCAAATGCCGATTCTTGTTCATATTGGTCAGGCTGTAGATCACCATTTTTAATAGCACGGGCAGTCGCAACGGCCATTCCGTAACGATACTGCATGTACGGATCTGTGTTACGCAGTTGTCGTTGTACAAACACCCCAGGTAGAGTTGAATCAACATCAGCACGAACCTTACCAGGTTTGCCATGAACCTTGAGGCTAAACGACTCTGTTATTATTTCATTTATTTTCATTATCCAATGACCCATGTTAACGGATACGAACCATCAACGTAGTTCTTTAATTGTTGCTCAAGATCTTGCATTTGTGTGGCTGCTTCGGCTTTTAAACTAGCACCGTTTAACTGTGTGCCACCTTGTGGACCTGCAATACTAGCAAACTTCTCACGAGCTTCACCTAATATAGCTTTAGCAAATACATAGGCATAGTCCTGTATCCACGGATATGCTTGAAAATCGTTAAACAGCATACTGTCAGGTTTATAATTGTATAAATGCAGTAAGCAATCTTCCATGTAATCTTCATTTTGATTTGCACCAGCAAAAGGAATCTTGCGTATCAGAGTAAGTTTCTTAGTGGCTTTGTTAAACGTAAAGTTTAAATGCCCGCCAAACATTTTCATGCTTTGCTTTTGATAATCAACAAACAACTCGTAGCTTAATAAGCCGCCTACACGCCCTGCTACCAGCATGTACGTGTTTAAGTATCCCGAGCTAAATGGTTCAAATTGGCTTGCTGTAGTACCAGTTACGCTACCAATACCGCGGCGATATGCGCCTCTAACTTCCATAACAGTAGTGGGCAGTATATATTCCTGTGTTTCAGGTTTGAGCTTTAAAAAAGCGTAACTTTCTTCTTGACTATTGCTGGCCAGCTGTCTGTATTTGGTCAGGGCTTGCTTGATTGCAAGCTCGTAATGTTCATGATCTAGTTCAACATCTACAATGCCATCTGCCAAACGCAAACGAATATAATCAATAATGTCTTTACGTTTAGCATTATCAGTTTCAAGAGCAGGTGCTGCAATACTGCCCAAATCTTCGTTGGGATCGTATTCAATATGCCCGGATCCTGTGCCCGTAGCAGGGTTGTATAAACTGTCTGTTATCATTACGCCATTGGCGTAAAAATTAGTTAAATCTTGTGTGGCCATTTAGGTGTCCTAGTATTGTATTTACCAGGACACCTTAGACTTAGTTGATTCGCAGTAGTACGCAATCTGCGTTAATGCGCCCATTACCCTGCGTTTCTGTAGCTTTGATATCCTCTAAGAACTTGCGTAGCTGCACTTTGGTAGCTTTGGCGAATTCTTTGAGCTTTTCTTCGGGTTTACGCAGGGTTTTGCCCACACTCTTTACTTCGTCGTAGCCAGTAATGCTAGTGCCCTTAACACCTAACGGACCTTGTAAACTATCAGCAATGTACTTGTAGAGCTTGCGTGTTTTGGCATTGTAAACCCAAAGCTCTTGTGCCCCTATGATATCCACTGGGTTAACGCTTACTAGCTTCAAGGTCTTCTCTTCTTTCAAGTACTTGAGCTTGCCTACAACCTTTTCTTTGTTAGGAGCACGTTTGACTCTAGCTTTCTTTTGTGTCTTTTTAACACTGCGGTACTGATCAAGTGCATCTAGCACAGAATCAAAAAATGCATAGTGACGTTTATAGTCTGCTGCTTTGTAATGTTTGTACGCTTCAGCAAGATCTTCATCTTCTCGAGCGTGTGCTGCAGTTAATTCTGATTTTCGATTGCTAAACAATTCAACAAACTTATTAATCTGGCTTTGCGGTACTGTGTTAGCAGTCAAGTAATTAAATGCGTCTGGCTTAACTTCATTACCTGCAATCAAGTCATCATACAGGCCTTCAAAGTGCGCTAGATGTTCTGCTGTTTTTTCGTTAAGACGATCTTGTATAGTTGGTGCACGAACAACCGGTACTGGGGTTGTTTTGTCTGCTGCCACTTCTGGCTCTAGGTCATCGGAGTTAACGGCTTCGTGCAATCTTGCTTTTAAATATGTTAATTCTTTTTCACGCAAGGGCATGCCTTGACGTGCTGCCATAACCAAACCACATGCTGTCATCGGTATTGCACGGTCTGGGCTACGAATAAACCGACTAACATCTGCTTTTGTATATTGATTGTCCTGCATCCACTTGACCACATGCTTCTTACAATCTTTTTGAGTGTAATAATAATTGTAATAAAAAAAGCTCTTGCGCAAGAAGTGATCAAATTCTTCTTGGCTCATTGCTGCTGCACGTTCGGTGTCCCAGACAGGTTCTCTGCCTGTGTACTTCTCATCGCTAAATGCAGGGTCACGTGTTTTTGCAGGCGCTTTGCGCGGTGCTTTAACGCTTTGTGCTAATGCCATTTTTGCTCCTTTGTTTAACAGAATACAACCATTATACTATTCTTCGGGTTTTTTGTCAATTAGAGTTGCAAACATGAGCCATTGTTGCACTTCTTGCAACTCTTGTCTGCATTTTGCTAACTTTTCTAAATAAAGGTTACTGCTAGCAGGGCTGCAGCTGGTTCTGCGTACTTCAATTTCTGCTTGACTTAGTTTAGTGATTGTGTTTTGCAAATTATCTAACATTTTAGCTAACTGTCTTTTTGAGTCAAAATCATGCAACGCCATTAAATTACGGCGAAGTTGTTGATCTACTAACGGCCAGTCATTTAACGAGTTAAATTCAATCATACCAATAATTATACAAGTTTGGGTATTTACTGTCAAACTAAATACTAGATAAGAGGAATTTATTGTGCCTAGATTATCACTTTGGAAAGACGGTAAACATACAAACGATTACAAGTTTTTTGATCGCAGAATCAGCGAAATGTTTACGGTCGGCGGTACTGGAATTTTGATTCACAAGTATCTGGGTCCAACCGAGCAAGGGACAGTAAAATCAACAAGTAGTGCGCAAAATGCAGCTGGCGTAACTATTCCGTTTTCTTCAACTAGCGACATTGATTTAGGTATGTTTGTGGTTGGTACAAACATTCCAGCAAATGCTACAGTGGCAGCAAAAACAGCCACAACAATTACGTTGAGTGCAGCAACTACTGCGGCATTGGGTTCTGGTGCCATTGTTAAATTTTTTACAGAAGCAGCCAAGCCAAGTTATATAAATGATTCGGCATTAAACATACAGGATTTACTATTCTTAGAAAACAGAGATAGAAAATACGATAGTGATGTTTATAAAATGCGTGGCATCTATCAAGTGCAAGATGTAACTTTTGATTTAAGTCAATTTGGTATGTTCTTGCAAACTGGCACATTGTTTATGGTGTTCCATATTAATGATATGGTCGAAACAATAGGTCGTAAACTAATGGCCGGAGACGTGCTTGAACTGATGCACCTTAAAGATTACTATCCACTGGATGACAGTTTACCAGTTGCTCTTAAGAGATATTACGTAATTAGCGATTGTCAAAATGCCGCCGAAGGTTATAGTTCTACTTGGTTTCCTCATTTATGGCGCTGCAAGATCAATCCATTAACTGACAGCCAAGAATATAAAGATATACTTGATAGAATCAAAGTTGACGAAGATATTAATGGTAATACCGGTAATGTCACATTGGGATCAATTAGTAGCATTATCAGCAAGTATCAAGAAATCAACGATGCAATCATACGTGAAGCAGAATACAATACTCCATACTCTGGTTATGATACCACACACATTTATGTTAAACCAAACGATCCATTATTTGGACCCGGCGACCCAATTGGCCTTAGTGCTGACAGTGGCAACATAACTGCTGACAGTGGAACCATTAATGGTGATTCTGGTATCATGAGTCCAGCTGGTACTGTGGGCGGATGGCTAACCGGAGACGGGCAAGCACCAAACGGATTACCGGTGGCGTCGGGTATTGCATTTCCCGCCGATCCACAGGTTGGAGATTATGCACTACGTACAGATTATCTGCCTAATAGATTGTTTAGATGGGACGGACGTCGTTGGGTCAAGATCGAAGATAACGTAAGAACCACAATGACTGCAGGACCAAGTAATCAAACACAACGTAGTAGTTTTGTTAATAATACTGATACCTATACCAACAATACCGGTAATGTTACTGTACGACAAAGCCTTAGTAAGGCACTAAAACCACGTGCTGATAATAATTAATATGAACAATCTATTCTTAGAAAACAAATATTCAAAATGGTATTTTTCTATTATAGAAAAAAGCCAATCAAACAACGAAAGTTATTTAGAAAAGCATCATATAATACCTAAAAGTCTTGGAGGCACTAATTTGTCTTCAAACATTGCTAAATTAACTGCTAAACAGCATTTTGTCTGTCATTTACTTCTTATTAAAATGACTGAAGGGACAAACAAATCAAAAATGAAGATGGCTGCTTGGGCAATGTCTACGTTACATAGTAAGAATCATCAAAATCAAAGATATAAGGTTAATAGTAGAATATTTGAAACACTCAGAGAAACCGCTCTTCAAGATGAAAATAGAATTCAACATCTTAGAGAAAGTAATAGAAAAGAAAAAAATCCCTTTTACGGAAAAAAACACAATGCTGAATCAAAATTAAAAATGAGTCAGAATAAAAAAGGTAAAAATATAGGCAAAGAGAATCCTTTCTTTGGAAAGACCCACACTGACGAAGTACGAGCTAGAATAAGTATGGCTAGAAAAACACAAGTAGTAAGCGACTCAACTAAAACAGCTCGATCAAAAAGCCTTACTGAATATTATCAATCACCGGATGCTAAACAGAAACTAAGTGAAATTATGAAAAAAGTTTGTAATGATCCAGCTTATAGAGCAAAACGCGGCTGGAAGCCGCTAAAGGAGACAACATAATGGCGCAGGCCTTCTTTTACGATGGGCAGATTCGAAGATTTCTAGTTCAATTTATTAGAATAGTCAGTAACTTTGAAGTAGAGTTTGGTAAAGATCGTGATGGTGTCAAAGCATTGCAACGTGTGCCAGTATACTACGGTGATGCTAGTAGACAAGCAGCAGCAATATTAAAAGGCAACAGCGAAAACTTAATGAATGCTGTGCCTGCAATGAGTGCTTATATCAGTGGCTTGTCTTACGATCAAACTCGCATGCAAGAACCATCGTTTGTTAGCAAAATGAACATGCGTGAACGCCAATACGATCCCGAAACTGGATTGTATAATAGCAACCAAGGCGATAGCTATACCATCGAACGTTTAATGCCAGTGCCATACAAACTAGAAGTTAAACTAGATGTATGGACCAGTAACACAGAACAAAAGATGCAGCTGATTGAGCAATTGGCTGTGTTGTTTAATCCCAGTTTTGAAATACAAAGTACAGACAATTACATTGACTGGACCAGTTTAACTTATATACAATTGACTCAAATGACTTGGAGTTCTAGAATTGTGCCTGCCAGTACTGAAGAACCAATTGATATTGCCACACTAACTTTTGAGATGCCAATTTGGATTAGCGCACCAGCTAAAGTAAAACGATTAGGTGTAATTCAAAAATTTGTTGGCAGCTTGTACGACGAGCAAGGTGCATTTAACGAAGACACTTTGTTAGTTAACTTGTCATCTAGACGTTATATTACTCCGTTGGATTACGGTATTTTTTATTCTGGTAATCAATTGAGGTTACTTAAACCACAAGAGATTGCTACAGCCAATAGCAGTTTAATTAAAGTACCGCCGCCAGAAACTTGGCAAGCAGTAATCGAAATGTACGGTACTTTGGTAACTGGTACTACAGAAATCAGAATGGCATTACCAACAGGCACTGAACTGATTGGCACGATTGCATATCATCCAACTGACACATCAATATTGTTATTTGAACCAATAGAAGATACTATGCCATCAAGCACGTTAACTGCAGTTGATGCTATTATCAATCCTGTTAATGTTGCAGTAGATAGTGCATTACTGACTCCTTCATCGGGTGCTAGATTTTTGTTAACCGATGACATAGGAAGTGATATTAATATGACAGGTAGTGTGGTGTGGGGAACTTTAGTTGCTTATGCTAATGATATTATTGAATACAACGACAGTGAATGGCGTGTTGTGTTTGACAGTGCAAATCAATCAGATACAGAATACATTACTAATACCAATACTGGCGTCCAATATCGTTGGACTGGTGAGGAATGGGTCAAGAGTGTTGAAGGTGTATATCGAGGCGGTGAATGGTCCCTAATAATATAGGCTGCGGTGCATTAATCTACAGTAGGTCAACTCATAGATACTTGTTTTTGTTACGTAATCAAAAACGTCATGCTGGGTCTTGGGGATTGGTTGGCGGTGGTGTTGAACCAGGTGAGAGTCCTACTGCGGCACTACAGAGAGAAATTCAAGAAGAAATTGGACCTATCGGCTACGAAAAAATTATTCCATTAGAAAAATTTACCAGTGACAACGGAACGTTCGAATATCACACTTATGTTATTCCGGTTGATGCTGAATTTGTTCCAGTGCTAAATGACGAACATCGTGGTTATGCATGGACCAGCATTGACGATCATCCCAAGCCGTTGCACCCAGGTGTATGGAGAACTTTTAATTTTAGAGTTGTTTTAGAAAAGATTAAAACTGTTGAGAGTGTGTTAAAGATCGCACTCGATGA
>JAUKPS010148535.1:0-14629 GCA_032273165.1 Chlorellidium tetrabotrys | reverse complement strand
TGTTGAAATTATTATTGAATTAGAGAAAAAACTTAAATTTATTGATTTAACAGTTACAGTATGTCATTTATGTCATGTTCCATATGATCAAATTTATATGTCGACTATGTTAAATGAAGGTGCTATTTTAACTTATTTAAAACGTAAAGGAATAGTTTCACCAAATAAACCTACAACATATAATCCTTCATTAAGAGATATTAAGGAAGAATATGCTGGTGGTTATTTAAAAGATCCAACCCCTGGATTATACGAATGGGTTATTGACTTAGATTTTACCTCATTATATCCATCAATTATTCGCTCTTTAAACATAGGTATTGAAACTTTAATAGGACGTATTGTAAATAGAGACAAATACGATAATCAATGGTCTCTTAAAGAATTAAAATTACTCAATCCGGAAATGGATATTACTATTGAACGAATTAATGCTAATCGAGGAGTAGTTCGTTCTACAGTAAAAGTAGGAAAAATTATTGAATTAATTGAGCAAGAAAATTGGATTATATCTGCTCCGGGTGTTATATTTAGTAAAACTAAAGAAAGTGTAGTATGTGAAATATTAACTGATTGGTTTAATAAGAGAAGTGAATATAAAAAGTTAATGAAGGATGCCTTTAAAGTTAAAAAAGATCCAATATTAGGGGACTTTTACAACAGAAGACAACATGCCTATAAAATTAAATTAAATGATGTTTACGGATGTTATGCCATTAACGGTTGGAGATACACAGATGGTCACAAATTCATATCCAAAGCCATTACATTAACAGGACAACGCCTAATCCAGGAATCTATTAAACATGTAAATAACTGGATGAATAACCAAGTTAATACTGAAGGCATAGATTATATTGTAACATCCGATACTGATTCACTTTTTATCCAGGTTAAAGATTTACTTAGACAAAGATATCCTGATTTAGATTTAAACAATAGAGAAGAAACAGTTAAATATGTTTTAGAAATTGCTACTGAAGTACAACAAATTGCAAATAATAATTTGCATGGGTTAGTAGTTGAATTGTTTAATCTTCACGATAGAGAGCATTATTTTGACCTAAAGCAAGAAGTTGTACTTGAACGAGGCTATTTTGCCGGTAAAAGACGCTATGCTCAATTCATTGTAAATAAAGAAGGTGTTCCGGTTGAGGAATTAGATATCAAAGGTTTAGACTTAATGAAATCAAATTTCCCACCTTACTTTAGAAATTTTGCTAAACAACTACTCCAGGACATTATGTTTGGTAAACCTAAACCTGAAATAGATAAACAAATATTAGCATTTAGAGAAAGTATAGACACTGTAGATTGGAGATCATTATTAAAACCTACAGGATTAAAGAATGTAAGTGGATATATTGCTTCATCTCCTCGTTCAGGTGAAATATTCTCTAAGCTTGAAACCAAATGTCCAATCAATACTAAATCAGCTATATATTATAATGATTTACTTAAATTTAAAAAACTAGATAAACAATTCAATACATTTCAAATTGGAGATAAAATGTTTATTGCCTATTTAAAAGATAATCCATATAAAATAGAAGTAATAGGATTTAATGGATATAACGACCCCCCATTCATTACAGAATTTATAGAAAAATACTTAGATAAAACTAAAATCTTTGATTCTGTTATAAAAAATAAATTAGAAACTATTTATGAAGATTTAAAATGGGGTAAACCTATATTCAACAACAACATAAATAAATTCTTTAAATTTGGATAATTCAAAAACCATTATTATATTTACAATATGATTAAAAAATTAAACTTAGTAGAAAATATTGAAAAATACTACCTTGGTGGTATTGTTGAAGGTGTTAAGTGGAATGTATCTAATAAAAAACTTCATATCAATTTTGTATCCCCTCATCAAGACTTAGTAGGTCATATTGAGTGTGATATTGAATTATCTGATGGAGTGTTAGGTATATTTAACACTAGTGCATTATTAAAATTGTTAAGTATTTTAGATATGGATATTCTAATTACTATTGAACAACAATTTAAAACGCCTGTAAAATTATTAATTGAGGATTCTAATTTCTCACTTCAATATTCATTAGCTGATCCTTATGTTATTGCTCCTTCACCTTCAATAGATGAACCTGAGTATGAAACTACGTTTACTATTGATGCTGAATTTATAACTAGATTCTCTAAAGCAAAAAGTGCATTGGGATCAAATACTAAAGATATTTGTCGAGTATCTAATACAATACATGAAGATGGGAATAAGCAAGTAAAATTTATACTTGGCGAACCAACATCACATTCTAATAAAATAGAATTTACTTGTGATGCCTCATACGATGAATCTCACTCTAATATTTTACCTTTCAATTCAGCCCATATTAAAGAAATCCTTAATGCTAATAAAAATGACATTATAGAAGCTAAAGGAGCTATTAGTATGAAAGGATTACTTAAATTAGAATTTACTACAGAAACTGGAAAATCAACTTATTATTTACCTGAATTAAGAAATACGTAATGGAACAAATGATTAAAGTACAGGATGAGTTATTCTTAATAAAAAGAACAACTAATGAATTATATGAACGATTTGCAAGTTTATGGAATGAAATGTCTGTAGACCACAAAACATTTAAAAAAGATGGCCGAATGTACTTCTGTGAACGTATAGAAGAGGCCCAAATTATAGAAGATAATATTAACCAAAAACAAGAAGAAAATGATTAAAGCCGTATGGGATGCCATAATTGTACAGGCAGACGAAAAAAATGACCGTATGCATGGGAAATTTATTATTCCCGATTTAACACAAGAAAAAGCAATAATTGGAACAATTATTGATGTAGGACCAGGAAAATGGAATGAAGCAGGAACAGCAAGAGTTCCTATGTCTTTTAAAGTAGGAGACAGAGTGTTATTACCTCAAGTAGGAATAACTAAATTAGAATGGGATGGAATAGAATACTTAGCAACATCTGAAGCTACAGTATTAGGATTAATTGAAGAACAAAACTAAATATGAAAACAGCCTTTAATCAAGACGCTAAAGAGAAATTAGCAAAGGGTATTAAAACCGTAGCAGATGCTGTTGGTTCTACCTTAGGTCCATACGGACGAAATGTATTATTCCTTGACGAATATGGAAGTGTACGTAGTACAAAAGATGGTGTAACTGTAGCTAAAGAGCTTAAAAAGCTTGAAGATCCTATTGAAAATATGGGAGCACAAACAGTAAAACAAGCATCTATCAAAACTGCTGATAAAGCAGGAGATGGTACTACTACATCAACTGTATTAGCTAATGAATTAATTCAAAAAGCATTTAGCAGTATCAACACCAATACTAATGTTGT
Organism: Chlorellidium tetrabotrys; assembly: GCA_032273165.1. Taxonomy (NCBI): domain Eukaryota; class Xanthophyceae; order Mischococcales; family Botryochloridaceae; genus Chlorellidium; species Chlorellidium tetrabotrys. The sequence goes on along the minus strand of JAUKPS010148535.1, from coordinate 11,291 downwards.
GTTAGTAAAAAAAGGTATTGAAGCGGGAGCTGCTGAGGTATTAGCAGGTTTAAAACAAATTAAACGTGAAATTAGTTCTCCTGAACAAATTAAACAAGTAGCTACTATTTCTGCTAACAACGATGACGAAATTGGAGCATTAGTTGCTGAAGCAATGGAATTGGTAGGGCAAGATGGTGTTGTAACTGTTGAAGAATCTAAAACAGGAGAAACATCACTAGAAACAGTTGAAGGTATCCAATTCGACAGAGGATACAAATCTATGTACTTTGTAACAGACAACAACTCAATGTCAGCTACATTACAAGACCCAGTAATCTTAATTTATAATGGACGTTTAGTGTCAGTTAAAGAATTACTTCCAATTCTTGAAGGTGCTTCTCAAACAGACAGTTCATTATTAATTATCGCTGAAGATATTGATGGTGAAGCTTTATCTACGTTAATCGTAAATAAAATGAGAGGTATGTTAAAAGTAGTTGCTGTTAAAGCTCCTGATTTTGGAGATAGACGTGCTGCTGTTTTAGAAGATATTGCTACTGTAACAGGTGGAACTGTAGTATCACCTGAAAAAGGTATGAAATTAGACAGATTTAATTCTGATTGGTTTGGTACTTCTAGAGTTGTAACTGTAACTAAAGATACTACTACAATTGTAGATGGTAGAGGTGAAGAAACAGCTGTTCAAGAGCGTGTAAGTGAATTAAAAGAACAAATCGGAAAAGCTACTTCAGCATTCGAAAAAGAACATTTACAAGAGCGTTTAGGTAAATTAGTAGGTGGTGTAGCTGTAATCAATATTGGTGGTGCTACTGAAACTGAAATTAAAGAGAAAAAAGACCGTATCGATGATGCTCTTCAAGCAACAAAAGCTGCTTTAGAAGAAGGATTATTACCTGGTGGAGGTATTGCTTTATTAGAAGCTAGAGAAGGAATTACTCAAACTAAAACAGACGGAGGTGACTTTAACTTAGGTAAAAGAATTGCTTATGCTGCTTGTGGTGCTCCATTCTTGAAAATTCTTACAAATGCTGGTATTGAAACCACAGGTGAAATTATTTTCGCTCTTCGCAAAGCTAGAGAGGATAATCCAGAAAAAGGTCGTACATTTGGATATGATATAAAAACAGAAACAGTAACAGATATGTTCGAAGCTGGTATTATAGATCCAATGAAAGTAGTACGCACAGCGTTAGCAAATGCTGTATCTGTTGCCGGAACTATACTGTTAACAGAGTGTGTAATTTATGATGAACCTAAAAAAGATAAAGATGATCAACAACAGCTTATGGGTTGAGAAATATAGATCACAAACTTTAGAACAATACGTTGGAAATGAGGGCATAAAAGCCTTCATTTCTAAATGTATTACTAATAATGATATTCCTCACTTATTATTTTATGGTAAAGCAGGTACAGGTAAAACTACCCTAGCTAAATTAATTACTAAAAATATTAAATGTGATTTGATGTATATTAATGCATCAGATGAAAGAGGTATAGATACTATTAGAGAAAAGATTGTTGATTTTGCTTCTGTAAATAGTTTTAACCCTATAAAGGTTGTTATTTTAGATGAAGCTGATTACATTACACCACAAGCACAAGCTGCTTTACGTAATGTTATGGAAACATATTCGGCTAAAACTAGATTTATATTAACAGCAAATTATGCTGAGCGTATAATTGATCCTTTAAAAAGTAGATGTCAAACTTTCCATATTGAACCTCCAACAAAAGGTGAAGTAGCTAAACATGTTGCTAACATTTTAGACCAAGAAGAAGTAACATATGAATTACCTGTATTAGCGGGAATAATTAAAACTTATTATCCTGATATTAGAAAAATTATTAATGTTGCTCAACAATCTATTGATGACACAACTACTTTAAATCCGGGTGCATTAATTGCTAATGTTGAAGATGTATTAAATACAATTATACTGCTGTTAAAAGCACGACCTAAAAATGTTTGGACAGACATACGACAAGCAATAGTTGATGAAGATATCAACGATTTTATACCGTTATTTACGGGATTATATGAGCGAGCAACCGAATATACTTCATCACCTCCTGATGTAGCTATACATTCAGCTCAATATATGTGGCAAAATAATTCAATAGCTGATAAAGAATTAAACTTTATGGCTTTTATATCCCAACTATTAAAAATTAAATAAAATGAACCAGAAAGAACTAAACATGAATGTGGCTTTAAAAGACACAACATCTATTGCTTGTGAAGAATGTGGACATGAGGTATTTCAAGAAGGAGTATTGCTTCGTAAAATCTCTAGATTTGTAACAGGTACTTCTCAAGATGCTCTTATGCCTATACCAGTATTTTCATGTGCTAAATGTGGACATGTGAATGTAGAATTTATGCCTAAAGATAAATAAAAATGACTATATTTGATTGGATGAAACAGGTAACCTATATAAGGGATCCTTGGCATACCTTTAGTGACGAAGACAAAGAAAGTTTTAATGTCTACATGCTTCACAAAGTTATATCAATGCATGAACCTTATATTGAATTAGCTAATTATTTACAAAAATTCTGGCTATTAACACCTGAGCAAATTTATACTATATATTGTAGTTACTTACCTGAAAATAAGATATTTGCCAAATACATTAAGTCAAGTAAAGCTAAAGTAAATAATGATCTAGTTAACATATTATCTAATCATTATCAAGTATCAACAAGAGAGATAAAATCTTATCTACACATACTAAGTGAAGACGAAATAAAAAATATCTTAACTAGTAGAGGGATGAATGAGGACGAAATACAAAAATTATTAAATGAAAAAGGTACCAAAGCATCTAAAGCCTCTACTGGAGCATAAAGCTGAGGAGATTAATTGGGAAACGGATAAAATTGTATCTTATTCCCAATTTTCAACTTGGAAACAATGTCCTCATAAGTGGAAACTTCAAAACGTAGACAAACTTAAAAATCCACCAAGTATTCATTTAATATTTGGAACATCAATACACACTGCTCTTCAACATTATTTAAAAGTAATGTATGAACAAAGTGGAGCAGCTGCTGATAGGGAAGATATAGTTCAATTATTTGAAGATACTCTTAAAGAAGAATATAAGAAAGGTTTTGAACAAAATAAACAAGTTCATTTTTCTAATCCTGAGGAAATGAATGAATTTTTTGAAGATGGTAAAACCATATTAGAATACTTCAAAAAGAAAAAAGGAGGATATTTTTCAACTCGTAAGACACATTTGATAGGAATAGAATTTCCTCTATCATATGCACCACACGAAAATTACCCTAATGTAAAATTTAAAGGATTCATTGATCTTATATTCTACAACGAGAATACAGAAAAATTATACATTTATGATATAAAAACTTCAACTCGTGGATGGAAAGATCAAGATAAAAAAGATGAAACTAAAACATCTCAAATCCTACTTTATAAATCATACTTTAGTAAAATATTCAATTGGGACGTAGATCAAATAGAAGTTGAATTTTTCATTGTAAAAAGAAAAATATGGGAAGAAAGTGAATACCCTATCCCTAGAATCCAAGAATTTATCCCTCCATCAGGAACAAGAAAACGTTTGAATGCTACAGAAGCTTTTCGTACATTTATTGAAGATTGCTTTAATACAGAAGGTAAACCACAAGAAAAAGAATTTACAAAAATTGTAAGTTCATTATGTAAATGGTGTCAATTTAACGATAAACCTTCTCTCTGCAATAAGGTTAATTCTTTATAAATTCACATATATTTATATCCAAATATATAATTATGGCAAGTAAAAATGAAAAACTTATTCTTACAAGTGTAAAAGTACACGAAGAATTATTCGACGAATTCAAAGTCGCTAGTATTAAAAACAAATTTAATTTACAAAAACTTACAAACCGCGCAATGCATCTTTATCTAAACAATGATGAATTTCGCAAACAATTACACAATCACACTGAACTAGTGTTGAGTGGTAGTCTTTAATATCCTTTAAAATTTGTTATGAAAGAAAATTACATCCCGCAAGAAAAGCGGAAAAAAATCCTGCTATTATCCGATGACATTAGAACTACTTCTGGAATAGCAACTATGGCTCGAGAAATTGTATTAGGAACGTGCCATCACTACAATTGGGTAAACCTAGGAGCAACCATCCAAAACCCAGACGAAGGTAAAAAATTAGATCTAAGTGGAGATTCTAATAATTTTGCTCAAATTACAGATGCAAATGTTATCCTTTACCCATCTTCAGGATATGGTACTATTGAAAGAGTTAGAGATCTTCTAAAAACAGAAAAACCAGACGCAATCATGCTATTTACTGATCCTCGTTATTGGGAATGGTTATGGATGCATGAAAGAGAAATACGCTCACAGGTTCCTATTTTATATCTTAATATTTGGGATTCATTACCTTATCCATTATATAATAAAGGATATTATGAATCATGTGACTTATTAATGGCTATTTCAAAACAAACTGAAAATATTAACAGATCAGTACTAGGAGAAGCAGCTAAAGACAAAGTAATAGGATATGTTCCTCATGGTATTAATGAAAATGTATTTTTCCCTATTAATGAAGGAGATGAAAAATGGGGTGAACTTCAAGAATTTAAAAAGACCTTATTTGGGAATAAAGAATACGAATTTGTATTAATGTTTAATTCAAGAAACATCAGACGTAAATCATTCCCTGATACTTTATTAGCTTGGAAATTATTCATTGATGGTCTTCCTGAAGATAAAAAAGATAAAGTAGCCTTTATCGCTCATACCCAACCAGTAGATGAAAATGGTACAGATTTACCAGCAGTAATCGAAATGATCTGGGGTAAAACACCACCAAATGTGTTTCTTACAGGATTAAACAGATTTATTCCTGAACAAATGAATTTATTATACAACTGTGCTGACGCTGGAATATTAATTTCATCAAATGAAGGTTGGGGATTATCTTTAACTGAAGCTATGATGTGTGGTAAACCTATTATAGCTAACGTAACAGGTGGTATGCAGGATCAAATGCGTTTTGAAGATGAAAATGGAGATTGGATTAAATTTACAGAAGAGTTTGGATCGAATCATTTTGGAGTATATAAAGAATGTGGCGAATGGGCCTTCCCAGTATTCCCTAGCAATATGAGCTTAATTGGTTCAGTACCAACACCTTATATATTTGATGATAGAGCAGATTTTAGAGATGCTGCCGACCAAATTACAGCTATTTATAATTTATCCCCAGAAAAGCGCAAACGTTTAGGAAAATCCGCACGTGAGTGGACTTTATCCGATGAAGCTATGATGACTTCAACTAATATGGGTAAAAATGTTATTAAATACATTGATCAAACATTTGATACTTGGGTGCCAAGAAAATCTCATGATTTTATCAAAATAGAAGAATTATCTGCAAAACAAAATAAAACTGTAATTTCGTTATGAGTAAACCAATTTGTATAGTAAGCTGTCCTATTGACACATTTAGTGGATATGGAGCTAGATCACGTGATTTTGTAAAGTCACTTATTGCCTCTAAAGGTGAAGAATGGGATATTAGAATTTTATCTCAAAGATGGGGACAAACTCCATTCGGCGCATTAAATGAAGACATTCCTGAGGAAAAAGATCTAAAAGATAGAATTGCTGGGGCGTTAACCATGAATCTACCGTCACAACCTGAAATTTGGATTCAAATTACAGTACCAAATGAATTCCAACCAGTAGGAAAATTTAATATTGGAGTAACAGCAGGTATTGAAACTACAGTTTGTGATCCTAGTTGGATTGAAGGATGTAATCGAATGAATCTTATACTAACTTCATCAGACCATTCTAAAAAAGTATTCCAAGCAAGTAAGTTTGAACAACGAAACCAAGCAGGGCAACCAATTGGAGCTGTTGAATTAAAAACACCAATAGAAATATTATTTGAAGGAGCTGATTTAAGTAAATACTTTAAGACTACAGAAAAACCAAATTATGATGTGTGTAACGATTTAAACACAATCCCTGAAGATTTCTGTTACTTATTTGTAGGACATTGGCTTCCAGGAGAGTTTGGAGAAGATAGAAAAAATGTTGGATATACAATTAAAGCATTTTTAGAAGTATTTAAAAATAAAAAAACCAAACCTGCTTTGATCTTAAAAGTATCTCAAGGTGCAACTTCTATTTTAGATAGAGATAGAATCTTAAAAAAGATAGATGATGTTAGAAAAACAGTAGCTGGTAGCAAATTGCCTAATATTTACTTAATACACGGCGATTTGAGCGACAGTGAAATAAATGCCATATACAATCACCCAAAAGTAAAGGCAATGGTTAATCTCACAAAAGGTGAAGGATTTGGACGACCATTATTAGAATTTAGTGTTGTTGGAAAACCTATCATTGCTTCTGGTTGGAGTGGTCATATTGATTTCTTACCTTCAGAATTCGCAGGTTTAGTTGGAGGAACATTACAACAAGTTCACCCAAGTGCTCATGTACCTAATGTTATATTATCTGATAGCCAATGGTTTAGACCAGATGATAATCAAGTAGGACATGCTTTTACGGATGTATTTGATAAGTATAAAGATTACCAGGAAAAAGCAAAACGTCTTGCTTTTAGAAATAAACAAAATTTCTCATTAGATAAAATGACTGAGGCTTTAAATGAAACATTAGTTAAATATGTACCGGAATTTCCTAAACATGTTGAACTTAAATTACCAAAACTGACAAAAATAAAATAAAATGGAAGATAACTTAGTAAAATGTGCTCATTGTGATGCCGAAATGTGTTATGAATACCACAACCCTCAATTTATACAATGGATGTGTTTTAATTGTGGTTATGGAAGTACTTCACATATGGTTAAAGATAGTGACTTTGTAAAATCATCTAGAGAGGTATTACCTGAATTAATCAAAGATTTAGAATTTATAGATGAAAATGAATTTGTCTGGTATCCTAGTACAATCAATGTGCCTGGGAAAGGAATATTATTTCCTAATGGTTCTAACAAAGATACTTGGGGGTGGTCAGTGGCACCATTAACACCTATTAAAGATGAGGAAAAATCTAAATTTCCTAAAAATCAAACACACAAAGTTGATTTATCGGGTATAGAATATTTCCCAAAAGAATCATATGCTTTAGCAGTTACACGATTAAACGCATTGTAAAATAATGAAAATAAGTTATGCAATAACAGTTTGTAATGAATTGGAGGAGATTAAACGTTTAGTGAATTTCCTCCTTTCACACAAACGTAAAGAAGATGAGATAGTAGTACAGCAAGATGAACTAACTAATCCGTCAATGGAAACTGTAGCAGTACAGAACTACTTAAATGAATTAATCTTTGAAGATAAGATTAAATTTGTTAGCTATGCCTTAAATGGCAACTTTGGAGCATTTAAGAATAACTTAACATCACATTGTGAAGGAGATTATATCTTTCAAATAGATGCTGATGAAATACCAAATCAAACCCTTATCCAAACCCTACCAGATATCCTAGAATCAAATCCAGGATTGGATGTATTATTAGTTCCTAGAGTTAATACTGTAGAAGGATTAACACGTGAACATCTTATAAAATGGAGATGGGAAGTAACTGAACAAGGATGGGTTAATTGGCCTGATCTTCAATGGAGAATATTTAGAAATTCATCTGATGTTAAATGGATAAATAAAGTTCATGAAAGGTTAGAAGGTTTTAAATCATATACTGTTTTACCGTTAGAAGAGGATTATGCTTTATACCATCCAAAAACAATTGACAGACAAGAAAGACAAAATAATTACTACGATACCTTATAAAAATTAGTTATGGATAATATTTTAAATCTAGTACAAGAGTACATTACAAACAAAGACAGTGAAAAGAAATGGGTAGCAGGTGAGGACTTAGTTCAATATGCCGGACCTTATTTTGATGGTCAAGAAGCACAAGCCGTTGTTAGAACTATGCTTGAAGGTTGGTTAGTTTTAGGAAAAGAAGGAGCAATGTTCGAAAGACGTTTTCCCAAAAAATTAGGACATAAAACCGGAGTTATTGTTAACAGTGGATCAAGTGCTAATTTATTAATGATGTTAGCTTTAACGTCTAAAAGAGGAATGAACTTACCTAAAGGTACAAAAGTAATCACTCCAATAGCTGGATTCCCAGCAACACTTAGTCCTGCTATTCAAGTAGGCTTTACACCTATATTTGTTGATATTGAATTAGAATCTTTAAACCTAGATTTAGATCAAGTAGAACAAGCATGTATTGATCATCCAGATGCTAAAATTATTACATTCGCTCACGTATTAGGTAATCCACCTAACATGGATCGATTAATGGAAATTATAAACAAATATGACTTAATCTTATTAGAAGACTGTTGTGACGCATTAGGAACAACTTATGATGGTAAAATGTTAGGTTCATTTGGTAAAATGGCTTCATGTTCATTCTATCCGGCACACCATATTACAATGGGTGAAGGAGGATTTGTAGCATGTAGTGATCCTCAATTAGAAAAAATATTAAGAAGTTTTAGAGATTGGGGTAGAGGATGTTATTGTCAAGGTAAAGCAAATGCTTTAGAATGTGGTTCATGTGGAATTAGATTTAGTAACTGGTTACCAAGTCTTCCTAATGAAATATTTGATCATAAATACACTTATGAAGAAATTGGTTATAATTTAAAACCAACTGAATTACAAGCAGCAATGGGTAATGTTCAATTAGGTAAATTAGAAGAGATTGGAGTATTAAGAAGAAGAAATCATAAAGCAATTGTTGATATCTTTAAAAAATATGAAGATAAATTCATATTACCTAAAGCAACAGATAAATCAGACCCAGACTGGTTTGCGGTAGCATTAACAGTTAGAGATGGAATGGATTTTACAAGAGCTGAATTTTGTCAGTACTTAGAAAAAAATAAAATTCAAACAAGACCTTACTTTGCAGGTAACATTATGTTACAACCTGGATACTCTCACTTAATCGATTCAAAAGAAGTAATTGAAAAATACCCAGTATCAAGAAAAGTAACAACTGATACATTTTTCTTAGGATGTTCACCTGTAATTACTTTAGAACAAATTGATTATATAGAAACAATTGTAGATAAATTCTTTAACAAATAATATGAAGAAAAAAAATCTAGTACTAACGTACTCAACTAACCAAACTGAACTTACTTCATTAACATATCCATTTTTAGAAAGATATTGTGAAAATCATAATCTTGATCTTCTAATAATGAGAGAATCAACTCAAAAAATTATAGATAAGTTTGAAAATGATGGAGCAACATGGTTTCCTAGTTGTGATAGATGGTATGCTCATGATCTGTTTCAACTATATGATAGAATTCTTTGGGTAGGATCAGATGTATTAGTTCAACCATATGCTCCTAATATCTTTGATGTTGTTCCTGAAGGGCAAATTGGGGTTTTTATAGATCAACCTAAAGATAAAGGTCACCATGCCGGTGATTTAATGGGTGACTGTTTTAATGCATTTGGTGTAAGACCTGAGGGATATTATAATATAGATGTAATGTTAGTTGACAATACTGAAAAGGAAATATTCAATTATAATGATCTTGATATGAAGCTAATCAATAAAGGAAAATGGGCTGAACAAGATTATTTTAATTATTATACCACAGTTAACAATGTCCCTGTATTTGATATAGGATACCGTTGGAATTGCATGGTTTCTAATTACCTTTACACAGGAAGACCTATTCCCGAAGATTGGTATTTTATGCATGTAACAGGAATACCTAGAGAAGCTAGAATACAACTTATTCAAGATTATTTAACTAGACAAGGAATGATTTAATGAAAGTAGTTTACGTAACAGGTTGTTTAGGATTTATAGGATCCTATGTAACAAGAGCATGCCTAAACAAAGGATGGTATGTAAAAGGAGTTGATAAGATAACTTACGCAGCTAATGGAAGTTTATTAACAGAATTTAACGAATATGATAATTTTTCATTCGTTAACTGCGATATAAACGATTTAAAATTCCTTTATGATTGTGACTATATAATTAACACGGCCGCCGAAACTCACGTAGGTAATTCAATAACTAACAGTGATGAATTTGTATCTTCAAACATAAATGGAGTACACAATCTATTAGAATTAATTAAAAACCACAGAGGAGAACATTCAGATAAACCTATACTTTTACATTTTAGTACAGATGAAGTATATGGTGATATTGAAGAAGGAGAACATATGGAGACAGATTTACTTAAACCATCTAACCCATACTCGGCTACAAAAGCCGCAGCTGATATGTTGGTAACGGCCTGGGGTAGAACATACAATATTCCTTATATTATAGTTAGACCAACTAACAATTATGGGATAGGGCAATATGTTGAAAAGCTTATACCTAAATCTTGTAAATATCTAAGATTAGATAAAAAAATACCATTACATAATGATGGCACTCCAATCAGGACTTGGTTGCATGCTCAAGATACTGCTAATGCTATTATAACAATAATTGAATCTGGGGTTAAAAATGAAATCTTTAATATTTGTGGTGGTTTTGAACAAAGTAATAAAACAACCGTTGAAAAAATACTTAAAGAATATTTTGGAGATGTAAATCCTTATCATTACATTGATGTATCATATTCAAGACAAGGACAGGATGTTCGTTATGCTTTAAATGATGATAAGTTAAGAGCACTAGGATGGACACCATCAGTTGATTTTGATACAGAATTAAAATATATAATAAGTTACTACAAAAATAAATTTATATGGTAAAAGAAAAACTAATCCAATTCGAAACTAAAATTGGTGACTCATTTAATAGGGGTGAAATAAAAGCCCCTATCCATTTATATCATGGAAACGAAGAGTTAATGATATCATTATTCAATCATATAGATATAGAAAATGATTGGGTATGTTGTACTTGGAGAAACCACTATCAAGGATTACTCAAAGGAATACCAGCAGAAGTATTAGAAGATAATATAATGCAAGGTAAATCTATGGTAGTTAATTTACCTGAATATAAATTTATATGTAGCTCAATAGTTGGAGGGATACCTTCAATAGCAACTGGAATTGCTTTAGCCAATAAAATTCAAGGTAATAATGAACACGTTTGGTGCTGGGTAGGAGACATGTCTGCTGAAACAGGAGCATTTCATGAAGCATACAAATACAGCTTAAATCATGATTTACCAATTACATTTGTTGTAGAAGACAATAAAAAATCAGTTTGCACCCCTACACCGGATATTTGGAAAAGAGAAAAACCA
>JAUKPS010148314.1:0-14735 GCA_032273165.1 Chlorellidium tetrabotrys | reverse complement strand
CAAATAATAACTTTGTTGTTAGTATTCGTAATTTTAGTGCAAATACTAGAACAAATTACATTGTCAATTCAGGAACTTTAACTCAATTTGGTTCTCCTTACGACAATAGTAATTTTTACGATAATATTGATACATATTTTAGTGGTGATTTTATTTGTAGAACATTTTTTGATGATAATAATGGTAGTGTTATTTATGTTGAATTTTATAATGGTACAACCGGAGAGTTGATAGATAATGTAACATTCCCTAATAACACCTATTTTAATTATCAATTAAGTTTTTACGGTGACAATAAACTATATATTTTCTTTTATTCTGAAAATAATTATAAGTTTGTTCATTTTAATGGTAATACGTCGATAATGAAAACATTAGATCACGACAGAAATAATTACCCTAATTATGATTTCCATTCAAACACCAATTTTTCCCCTAATAATGGTGGATCAGAATCTTTTGTAGTTCAAATATATACCCAAAATGGTGGTAATAATTTAGGTCGTATTGTTACTTATTGTGATTTAATTTATATGTTAAGTGGGGATACCGATTTCAGCACTTATACTTTCCAAGATAGTGGATCACCAGACAAAACGATTAGTTATAATATCCAAACGGCAAATAATTCCGTATACATTCCTTGTGATAATGGTAATGGATTAGTTTCTACATTATGTATATCACCATCGGGTGTAACATATGTTAATAGTAGTGTTTCCGGAACACCGGAGGTTTATACATACACTGTGGGTAATAATTATGTGGTTTTGGTATTCACTAATAGTGATTACACCGGATGTACTCTTAACTATATTTCAGAAAATGCCGTATTACTAGATAGTATTAGTGGTATAACATTTACGGGAGGAAGTTATCAATTCCGAGTGGACTCAGTTGGTGATGTATTTAGATTTACAAATTATGGTGACACTAATGTGTTTATTAACACAACATCAACTCAATTTCAAGATACTTACGCAATGAGTGATTTGGATTATGGCGCAACACCTGGTAATCAATTTAAATCTGATTTTATTAAAACGGGAACCATAGTAGTTACTAATGGCACAACTAAATACTCATCTATTATCACATCAGATGCTTTTATTACAGGAAACACTTTACCTCAATCATATGGTAGTTTTGACGTTAGAGTTGGTGAAGATAAATTTATGTATGTGTATAACGATGTTGATGGGTTTGTTAATATAGAACTTTACGATTTTGATTATAATTTATTAAATAGTGAAGTTACAACATATACAAACTGGTGGAGAACCGATGCGTGTGGTAATGGATTCTATACTATTATGGAAGCCAATTCACAATATACTATTTATTTGGTAAGTGAATCTAATATAACATCAAAAACATTAACAAATGACAATAATTATTACTCGTTTAATGATTATATAAATTGGGATTAAAAATTAAAAAATATGAAAAATTCAGTAAAAATATTAATAAAAAAAGAAAATAGAGGTGTTATAAGTGAGTTTCAAACTACGTTTGACACCAATGAAACTATGACATCATTAGAATTAAAAAACACAATAAGAGAATATAATAATTTCCCATTTGAATTTATTAGTGATGTACTATACAATGGGAGTAAAGAAATTAAAGACTCTGATTTACTTAAAAAAGTTGATCACTTGGAATATCAATTATACATTAAATAATAAAAGTAACCCCACCTCATCAGTGGGGTTTTTATTTTAATAATCAAACTATTTATAGGATATGACACAAATCCAAATAAATTCCATAACGGGATCGGCATATCCATATACTCTTTACGCTTGTGATGCGTATGGTAATCAATGTGTTTTAATTGCAACCATACCTTCCACGGCAACATTTCCATTAATCATAACATTACCCCCACAATTTAACGGGGCACCTGCGGTTGGGTTAAAAATGATTGATTCAACAGGATGTGAATTATTTGGTGTAATCTACTGTCAAGGTATTACTAAGGGTAAAATATTTGAGGATGGAGAAATATTCTTATTTATGGACGCAGAGATTTTCATTTTCCAAGACCAATAATCATTTTTACAATATTTATTAATAAAAATATATAATGGGATTTCAAAGACTGACGGATAGGGCCATAGCCTCAGGTGTTTCACTTAATGATTTAATACATATCGTTATTACCGGTGATACATCCCAAAATCCGGCAGGATCTTCATATGCCGCAACAATTGCACAAGTAGGTGCGGCAATTTCAAGTGTTGGAACATCAGGTACTAACGGTACTTCAGGTACTAACGGTACTTCAGGTACTAACGGTACTTCAGGTACTAACGGTACTTCAGGTACTGATGGGGTAGACGGAACATCAGGTACTAACGGAACATCAGGAACAAATGGTACCTCAGGATCTAACGGAACTGATGGTAGTTCAGGGACAAATGGTACAAATGGGTCAAGTGGTTCTAGCGGATCTTCGGGATCATCCGGATCTAATGGAACTTCAGGAACAAATGGAACGTCGGGAACAAACGGTACATCAGGAACAAACGGTACATCAGGAACAAATGGTACTGATGGAAGTAGTGGAACAAATGGTACTGATGGAAGTAGTGGAACGGATGGAACTAATGGGTCTAGTGGTACCGATGGTACTTCGGGATCAGACGGATCTAGTGGTACCGATGGTACTTCGGGATCAGATGGTTCAAGTGGTACTGACGGTACAAGTGGGTTATCAGGTGTAAATGGCACAAGTGGTACTAACGGAACAGATGGTTCATCAGGTACAAATGGTACAGATGGGACTTCGGGAACAAATGGTACAGATGGTTCAAATGGAACAGATGGTACTAGTGGAACAGATGGTACTAGTGGAACAGATGGTACTAACGGTTCAAGCGGAACAGATGGTACATCGGGAACAAACGGAACAGATGGTACCTCAGGGACTAATGGAACTGATGGGACAAGCGGTACCGATGGGACAAGCGGAACAGACGGTACATCAGGAACTAACGGAACTGATGGGACTTCAGGAACAAATGGTACTGACGGATCTTCCGGAACAAATGGAACAGATGGTACTAGTGGAACTAATGGAACAGATGGTACTAGTGGAACAAATGGAACAGATGGTACTTCAGGTACAGATGGTACGAGCGGAACAGATGGTACATCAGGAACAAATGGAACAGACGGTACATCAGGAACTAACGGAACAAATGGTACAGATGGATCTAGTGGGACTAATGGTACGGATGGAACTAGTGGAACTAGTGGTACAGACGGAACTTCAGGTACAAATGGTACTGATGGTTCTAGCGGAACTAATGGTACCGATGGAACTTCAGGTACTGATGGAACTAGCGGTACAGACGGAACTTCAGGAACAAACGGTACTGATGGTAGTTCAGGTACAAATGGTACTGATGGTAGTTCAGGTACAAATGGTACTGATGGAACTTCAGGTACCGATGGTACTAATGGTTCAAGCGGAACTAATGGAACAAATGGTACAAACGGAACAGACGGAACAGACGGAACTTCAGGTACAGATGGTACTTCAGGTACTAACGGAACAGATGGTTCAAGTGGGACTAATGGAACTGATGGTTCAAGTGGAACTAACGGAACAGATGGTTCAAGTGGGACTAATGGAACTGATGGTTCTTCAGGGACTAACGGAACAGATGGAACAAGCGGAACAGATGGAACTAATGGATCTAGTGGTACGAATGGTACTTCAGGTACTAATGGAACAGATGGAACTTCAGGAACTAACGGTACTGACGGATCAAGTGGAACTAACGGTACTGATGGTAGTTCGGGTACAAATGGTACTGATGGGACAAGCGGAACTGATGGGACAAGCGGAACTGATGGAACAAATGGATCTTCAGGGACAAATGGAACAGATGGTTCAAGTGGGACTAATGGAACTGATGGTTCAAGCGGAACAGATGGGACAAATGGATCTTCAGGTACTAATGGAACAGATGGTTCAAGTGGAACTAACGGAACTGATGGAACAAGCGGAACTGATGGTACTGATGGATCTTCAGGTACTAACGGAACGGATGGTACAAGTGGAACTGACGGAACTTCAGGTACTAACGGAACAGATGGTTCAAGTGGAACTTCAGGAACTAACGGAACTGACGGATCAAGCGGAACTAATGGTACTGATGGAAGTTCAGGCACTAACGGTACAGATGGAAGTTCAGGTACTAACGGTACAGATGGTACAAGTGGAACAGATGGAACTAACGGAACGGATGGTACAAGTGGAACTAATGGAACGGATGGAACTTCAGGTACAAATGGTACCAGTGGTCTTTCAGGTGTAGACGGTACTGATGGTACTTCAGGAACTAATGGAACGGATGGAACTTCAGGTACAAACGGAACAGATGGTACAAGTGGAACTTCAGGTACGAATGGGACAAACGGAACTAATGGTACTTCCGGAACAAATGGTACAAATGGAAGTTCAGGAACAAATGGTACAGACGGTTCAAGCGGAACGAATGGAACATCAGGTACAAACGGTACTGATGGAAGTTCAGGCACAAATGGTACGAATGGTACTTCAGGAACGAATGGAACAGATGGTACTTCAGGTACTAATGGGACTGATGGTACTAGCGGAACTAATGGAACATCAGGTACAAACGGAACAGATGGGTCAAGTGGTACTAACGGTACTGACGGAACATCAGGTACAAATGGTACTGACGGGACATCAGGAACAAATGGTACAGATGGGTCTAGTGGTACGGATGGTACATCAGGTACAAATGGTACTGACGGTACAAGTGGAACGAATGGAACTGATGGGTCTAGTGGTACAGATGGTACTTCAGGAACTGACGGTACTTCAGGAACTGACGGTACTTCAGGAACTAATGGGACTGATGGTAGTTCAGGGACAAATGGAACTGATGGAACAAGTGGTACTAACGGAACAGATGGAACTTCAGGTACTAATGGTACAGATGGGTCTAGTGGTACCGATGGGACATCAGGAACAGATGGAACAAGTGGAACAAACGGAACAGATGGAACAGATGGAAGTAGTGGAACAAATGGAACAGACGGAACTTCAGGAACAAATGGAACGGACGGAACTTCAGGGACTAACGGTACTGATGGAAGTTCAGGAACTAACGGTACAGATGGAACTTCAGGTTCAAATGGTACTGACGGTACAAGTGGAACGGATGGAACAAGTGGTTTATCTGGTGTAAATGGTACTTCGGGTACTAACGGTACGGATGGTACATCAGGAACCAATGGAACAAACGGATCTTCAGGGACAAATGGTACAGATGGGACTTCAGGAACTAATGGTACAGATGGGACTTCAGGAACTAATGGTACAGATGGGACTTCGGGAACAAATGGTACTGATGGGTCTAGCGGAACAGATGGGACTTCGGGAACAAATGGTACTGATGGGTCTAGCGGAACTAATGGTACAGATGGAACTAATGGTACAGATGGGTCTAGCGGAACAAATGGTACTGATGGGACTTCAGGAACTAATGGTACAGATGGATCTAGCGGAACAAACGGTACTGATGGATCTAGCGGAACAAACGGTACTGATGGAAGTTCAGGTACAAATGGTACTGATGGATCTAGCGGAACAAATGGTACTGATGGAACTTCAGGAACTAACGGTACAGATGGAACTTCAGGTTCAAATGGAACTGACGGATCAAGCGGTACAGATGGAACTTCAGGAACTAATGGAACAGATGGGACTTCGGGAACAAATGGTACTGATGGGACTTCAGGAACTAATGGTACAAATGGTACTTCGGGAACAAATGGAACTTCAGGAACTAATGGTACAAATGGTACTTCGGGAACAAATGGAACTTCAGGAACTAATGGTACAGATGGATCTAGCGGAACTAATGGTACTGATGGAAGTTCGGGTACAAATGGTACAGATGGGTCTAGCGGAACTGATGGAACAAATGGATCTTCGGGGACAAATGGAACAAATGGTTCAAGCGGCACTAATGGTACAGATGGGTCTTCAGGAACTAATGGTACAGATGGATCTAGCGGAACAGATGGTACTTCAGGAACTAATGGTACAGATGGATCTTCAGGGACTAATGGTACAGATGGATCTAGCGGAACAGATGGTACTTCAGGAACTAATGGTACAGATGGATCTAGCGGTACGGATGGAACATCTGGAACTAATGGAACAGACGGATCTAGCGGTACGGATGGTTCAAGTGGAACTAACGGAACTGACGGAAGTAGTGGAACAAATGGGGCAGATGGTTCAAATGGTACCGACGGCACTAGTGGAACAGATGGTACTAGTGGTACGGATGGAACAAGTGGTTTATCTGGTGTAAATGGAACTTCAGGTACGGATGGAACTAACGGTACTAACGGGACTTCAGGTACAAATGGAACAAACGGAACTTCAGGTACAAACGGAACAAACGGTACATCAGGGACTAATGGAACTAGCGGAACAAACGGTACATCAGGAACTAATGGAACAAACGGTACTTCAGGTACGGACGGAACAAGCGGTTCATCACCTTTAGTACCAGGTTTGGACAATGAGGTTTTAACTTCAGATGGTGCGGGTGGTATAGTTGCGGAATCAGATTTTACATATAATGGAACTGATAAAATATTAACCTTAAATAGAAGTTACGATAAAGTTAATACAAAATCAGAAACATCAGTTTCGGTAACACAAACCATTGACACATTTACAACTGATTTTGGATGTTCTGCAATATTTGAATATTGTATTACAAATGGTAGTGGTTATAAGCGTATGGGACAAGTATTTGCAACTTGGGATACCTCAAGTGCAGTATTTACAGATATTTCATCACCAGATTTAAATGGTTCAACCGCAGGGTTAGTTTGGAAAGTTTCGGTTACCTCAGGTAATGTTGAGTTAATATCGGCAATCAATAGTGGTACTTGGGATATCTTAGTTGCTACAAGAATAGTATTCTAAAATCAATCTTTTATTTAATTTTTCTTTTTAGGTAATAAACTTTACTTAACGAATATTTATTGAATAACAAATAAATCAAAGGATTTTCTTTTGGACAGGGAAAAAAGAAAAAGAATATGGCAAATGAATTCGTCGCAAGGCGTGGTATAATATCTTTGGGTGGATTAACATTTCCACAAGTAACCATTAATAGTTCCTACACGGCAACTACGGATGACTATATGATAGACATCACGGGTGGAACATTTACCGTTTCACTACCAACTGCGGTGGGAGAAAAAGGTAGATTATATGTGGTTAAAAATAATGGTGGTGGTGCAGTTACGGTAGATCCGTATGGTAGTGAAACCATTGACGGAAAACCATTTGTAATTTTAGGTGAAACAAATACAATACAATTAGCCAGTAATGGAGCCGAATGGGTTGCAATTTCTTATAATATATCAACAGTAAACTCTTCAACAGGTGTTTTTGAATTTACAGGTATTACTATTGCATCACCAACAACATTTAGAGTCGCACCTGTTAAAGGATGGATTGTTGATGACACATCAAACCCTTTATCCCCCCAACTTTATTACCTTGATTATTCAGGTGGTACTTATACAGCGTCTTATGTAACAACAGATACCGAAACTTGGATTTATGTGACAAGTGGGGGAACATTAACTCAAACAAACATTCTTTTAACGGACCAACAAAGAAGACAAAATATATTTTTAGGTAAATTAGGTCACGCAAATAAAACATCAATTATTAATGCGTTTTCTCAACCTGACTTTGTTTTATCACCACTATCACAACTTCGTGATATGTTTGAACCTATTAATTTAATTAATGGGGGTATTAAACCATCACCAAATGGGTCTAACTTAAGTTTTAACACAAGCGCCGGTTATTTACACGGGTTAGGCATTAACTTTGCGAACGACACATTAAATCCTGACTCAATATACGTTTCAGGAACTGCACCTTGTACATTCCAATATAGAACACAAACAGGTGGTACTGCAAGTAACACAACATTTATTGACCCAACAAAATATGATGTTGGAGGTGTTGTAACATCGTTATCAGGAACTAAAGCAACAAACCAAAGAATATATTTGGTACAAAATGGCGTGTTTAGAGTTCAATACGGTCAACAATTTTATTCCACATTAGCACAAGCGGTTGCAGGAATTGCAACCGAACAATTTATTGAGTTTTCAAACTTTCAAACTAACGGTATATTAGTTGGTATTATATCTGTATTAAGTACTTGTAGTGACTTATCAGATACTTCCAAATCATTATTCTTTAATGCATCAAAATTTGGTGAGTCAACAGGGGCCGCTGGAGGTAGCCCAACAACAAACTTACAACAAGCATACGATAACTCATCGGAACCTGAGATTATAACTAATTCAACCTTGAATGGTGTTACTTTTAGACAAGGTAGTGGATCAGATGCTGACGACGTATTCCAAATTCAAAATGGTGCGGGAGTTAAAAAAATATCATTTAATGGATCAGGTAGAACAACTACGGATGCATTAAGTATTACAGGAATTACAATCAATTCAGGGGCAACAAGATTTGTTGTTGTTGATACAAACGGAAATACATTCTATAGAACAAGTGGTGCTGATGGAACATCAGGAACCAACGGAACAAATGGTACTTCGGGAACAAATGGAACCTCAGGAACTAATGGTACAAATGGGACTTCAGGAACTAATGGAACCAACGGTACAAATGGGACTAATGGAACCTCAGGGACTAATGGAACCAACGGTACAAATGGGACTTCAGGTACCAATGGAACTAATGGAACTAGCGGTACAAATGGTACTAACGGTACAAATGGAACTTCAGGTACTAACGGGACAAATGGTTCAAGTGGTACTAACGGTACATCAGGAACTAATGGAACCAATGGGACATCGGGCACAAATGGTACATCAGGGACGAATGGAACAAATGGAACTAGTGGTACTAATGGTACGAACGGAACTTCAGGTACGAATGGAACTAGTGGAACAAATGGTACTAACGGTACTAATGGAACTTCAGGAACTAATGGAACTAACGGAACTTCAGGAACTAATGGAACGAATGGTACTAACGGAACTAACGGAACATCGGGTACGAATGGTACTAACGGTACTAATGGAACCAACGGAACATCAGGTACAAACGGTACGAATGGTACTAATGGTACTAATGGAACATCGGGTACAAACGGGACTAATGGAACATCAGGAACTAACGGAACAAATGGTACATCGGGAACTAACGGTACTAATGGAACTTCGGGAACAAACGGCACATCAGGTACGAATGGTACTAATGGAACTTCAGGAACTAACGGAACAAATGGTACTTCAGGAACCAACGGAACTAGCGGTACAAATGGAACTAACGGCACAAGTGGAACTAACGGAACCAATGGAACAAACGGAACAAATGGTTCAAGTGGTACCAACGGTACTAATGGAACTTCAGGAACAAATGGTACTAATGGTACTAACGGTACAAATGGAACTTCGGGAACTAACGGCACAAATGGATCATCAGGAACGAATGGGACAAACGGTACTAGCGGCACAAATGGGACAAACGGAACGAATGGCACTAGCGGAACAAATGGTACGAGCGGGACCAATGGAACTAACGGGACTAACGGAACGAATGGTACATCAGGCACAAACGGAACAAATGGTTCAAGTGGTACTAACGGTACTAACGGCACAAGTGGTACTAACGGTACTTCAGGTACAAATGGAACTAATGGAACTTCGGGTACGAATGGAACAAACGGTACAAATGGAACTAATGGGACTTCGGGTACAAATGGAACAAATGGTACTTCGGGAACTAACGGTACAAATGGATCAAGTGGAACTAATGGGACATCAGGAACTAACGGTACAAATGGTACGTCAGGTACAAATGGAACTAGCGGAACGAATGGTACGAACGGGACCAACGGAACTTCAGGAACAAACGGAACGTCAGGTACTAATGGTACTAATGGGACTTCAGGTACAAATGGAACTAGCGGAACAAACGGAACAAATGGTACGAACGGAACTAATGGGACATCAGGGACTAACGGAACAAATGGTACTTCAGGAACGAACGGAACATCGGGAACTAATGGAACCAACGGGACTTCAGGAACTAATGGTACTAACGGAACTTCAGGTACAAACGGAACAAATGGTACTAACGGCACATCAGGAACTAACGGTACTAATGGAACGAACGGAACTAATGGTACTAGTGGAACAAACGGAACCTCAGGAACTAATGGTACTAACGGTACTAATGGAACCAACGGAACATCAGGTACGAATGGAACTAACGGAACAAATGGAACCAATGGTACGAGCGGCACTAATGGTACAAACGGTACTAATGGTACTAGCGGAACAAATGGAACTAGCGGTACGAATGGGACTAACGGAACAAATGGTACTAATGGTACGAGCGGGACCAACGGAACTAACGGCACAAATGGTACTAGCGGAACAAATGGAACTAATGGAACTTCAGGTACTAACGGTACTAATGGAACGAACGGAACTAATGGTACTAGCGGAACTAATGGTACGAATGGAACATCGGGAACTAATGGTACATCAGGAACAAACGGAACTAACGGTACCAATGGTACGAACGGAACTTCAGGTACGAATGGAACTAGTGGAACAAATGGTACAAACGGATCATCAGGAACCAATGGTACATCGGGTACTAATGGAACTAGCGGAACGAATGGTACGAACGGAACTTCAGGAACTAACGGAACCAATGGTACTAGCGGTACTAATGGAACGTCAGGTACAAACGGAACGAATGGAACGTCAGGTACAAATGGTACTAACGGAACAAGTGGGACAAACGGAACAAATGGAACGTCAGGTACAAATGGTACTAGCGGAACAAACGGAACAAACGGAACTAACGGTACCAATGGAACGAACGGAACTTCAGGTACGAATGGTACTAGTGGAACAAATGGTACAAACGGATCATCAGGAACTAATGGAACCAATGGTACATCGGGTACTAATGGAACTAGCGGAACTAATGGAACGAATGGAACTTCAGGAACAAACGGAACTTCGGGAACAAATGGTACTAACGGAACAAGTGGGACAAACGGTACTTCAGGTACGAACGGAACCAATGGAACTAACGGTACTAATGGAACTTCAGGAACAAATGGCACAAACGGAACTTCAGGAACCAACGGGACTAGTGGAACAAATGGGACTAACGGTACTAATGGGACGAATGGAACATCAGGTACAAACGGGACTAATGGAACTAACGGCACAAATGGTACTTCAGGAACAAACGGAACTTCGGGAACAAATGGAACTAACGGAACAAATGGAACCAATGGTTCAAGTGGTACCAACGGTACTAATGGAACTTCAGGAACAAACGGAACTTCGGGAACAAATGGTACTAACGGTACGAGCGGGACCAATGGAACAAATGGAACTTCAGGAACTAATGGAACGAATGGTACAAATGGAACTAACGGAACTTCAGGAACTAATGGAACTAATGGAACGAATGGAACGAATGGTACTTCAGGTACTAATGGTACAAGTGGAACTAACGGGACAAATGGAACATCAGGTACGAATGGTACAAACGGAACTTCAGGAACAAATGGAACCTCAGGTACAAATGGTACCAACGGAACTTCAGGTACTAATGGAACATCGGGTACTAATGGTACAAACGGTACGAATGGAACTAACGGCACATCGGGTACAAATGGTACTAATGGAACTTCAGGAACAAATGGTACTAACGGAACATCGGGTACTAACGGTACTAACGGTACTAATGGAACCAACGGAACATCAGGTACAAACGGAACCAATGGTACTAGTGGGACAAACGGAACCAATGGTACTAGTGGGACAAACGGTACGTCAGGTACTAATGGTACAAACGGAACATCAGGAACTAATGGGACATCGGGTACTAACGGTACTAATGGAACCAACGGAACCAATGGTACTAGTGGAACTAATGGGACATCGGGTACAAATGGTACTAACGGAACTTCAGGTACAAACGGGACTAATGGAACTAACGGCACAAATGGTACTTCAGGAACTAACGGAACTAGCGGTACAAATGGAACAAATGGAACAAATGGAACTAACGGCACAAGTGGAACTAATGGAACGTCAGGTACAAATGGAACAAATGGTTCAAGTGGTACCAACGGTACTAATGGAACTTCGGGAACAAACGGCACATCAGGCACAAATGGTACTAATGGAACTAACGGAACAAATGGAACATCGGGCACTAATGGAACAAATGGAACATCGGGTACTAATGGAACTAGCGGCACCAATGGGACAAACGGAACAAATGGTACGAGCGGGACCAATGGAACTAACGGAACGAATGGTACATCAGGAACTAATGGCACTTCAGGTACAAACGGAACAAATGGTTCAAGTGGTACTAACGGTACTTCAGGTACAAATGGAACTAATGGAACTTCGGGTACGAATGGAACTTCGGGTACGAATGGAACAAACGGTACAAATGGAACAAATGGTACGTCAGGTACAAATGGAACAAATGGTTCAAGTGGAACTAATGGGACATCAGGAACCAACGGTACAAATGGTACGTCAGGTACAAATGGAACTAGCGGAACGAATGGTACGAACGGAACATCAGGAACTAATGGTACGAACGGAACTAATGGCACTAGTGGAACAAACGGAACCTCAGGAACTAATGGTACTAACGGTACTAATGGTACGAATGGAACTTCAGGTACGAATGGAACCAATGGTACGAGCGGCACTAATGGTACAAACGGTACTAATGGGACTAGCGGAACAAATGGTACCAACGGAACCTCAGGTACTAATGGGACATCTGGTACAAATGGAACAAATGGTACATCAGGAACTAATGGGACTTCAGGTACAAACGGAACAAATGGTACATCAGGAACTAATGGGACTTCAGGTACAAACGGAACTAACGGTACGTCAGGTACAAATGGAACTTCAGGTACAAACGGAACTAACGGTACGTCAGGTACAAATGGAACTTCAGGTACAAACGGAACGAATGGAACTAACGGTACTAATGGAACTAGCGGAACGAATGGAACAAACGGTACTTCAGGAACAAATGGAACTTCAGGTACAAATGGAACAAATGGTACTTCAGGAACTAATGGGACAAATGGTTCAAGTGGAACTAATGGTACATCAGGAACTAATGGTACAAATGGTACAAATGGTACGTCAGGAACTAATGGTACAAACGGTACTAGTGGAACAAATGGAACCTCAGGTACGAATGGTACTTCAGGGACTAATGGTACTAACGGTACTTCAGGAACAAACGGAACAAACGGAACGAATGGTACTAATGGAACATCAGGTACAAATGGTACTTCAGGGACAAACGGAACGAATGGAACTTCAGGTACGTCAGGAACTAATGGTACATCGGGTACGAATGGTACTAGTGGAACAAATGGTACGAACGGAACTAGCGGTACTAACGGAACAAATGGTTCAAATGGTTCAAGTGGTACCAACGGAACATCAGGTACTAACGGTACAAATGGAACTAGCGGAACAAATGGTACTTCAGGAACAAATGGAACAAATGGTACATCCGGTACAAACGGAACTAATGGGACATCAGGAACCAACGGAACAAATGGAACGTCAGGAACAAACGGAACGAATGGTACTTCAGGAACCAACGGTACGAGCGGAACTAATGGAACCAATGGTACTTCAGGGACAAATGGAACTAGCGGAACAAATGGTACAAACGGAACATCAGGAACTAATGGTACAAATGGTTCAAGTGGTACCAATGGTACTAATGGAACTTCAGGTACTAATGGGACTAGTGGTACAAATGGAACATCTGGTACAAATGGTACAAATGGATCAAGTGGAACTAATGGAACTAACGGATCATCAGGAACTAATGGAACTTCAGGTACAAATGGAACTTCAGGTACGAATGGAACTTCAGGTACTAATGGAACAAACGGTACTTCAGGGACAAGAGGTACAAGTGGTACAAACGGAACTAACGGAACTTCAGGAACTAACGGTACTAACGGTACTAATGGTACATCGGGAACTAATGGAACATCTGGCACTAATGGAACCAACGGTACGTCAGGTACAAACGGGACAAATGGAACTAACGGAACAAATGGAACTAGCGGGACAAATGGTACTTCAGGAACTAACGGTACTAATGGAACAAATGGTACAAATGGGACTTCTGGTACAAACGGAACTAGTGGTATAAATGGAACTTCAGGTACGAATGGTACGAATGGTACTAGCGGAGTGAATGGAACTTCAGGAACGAATGGTACGAATGGTACAAGCGGAGCAAACGGAACTTCAGGAACTAATGGTACAAATGGTACTAGCGGAGTGAATGGAACTTCAGGAACTAACGGTACTAATGGAACAAGTGGTACGAATGGAACTTCAGGAACTAACGGTACTAACGGAACTTCAGGAACTAATGGTACAAACGGTACTAGCGGAGCAAATGGAACTTCAGGAACTAATGGTACAAATGGTACTAGCGGAGCAAATGGAACTTCAGGAACTAACGGTACAAACGGTACTAGCGGAGCAAATGGAACTTCAGGAACGAATGGTACGAATGGTACAAGCGGAGCAAACGGAACTTCAGGAACTAATGGTACAAATGG
>JAUKPS010148203.1:0-14837 GCA_032273165.1 Chlorellidium tetrabotrys | reverse complement strand
ATTACTGGAATAATAAATCAAAAATATTATTACTGGGTCTCACAAAAAACCAGTGTTTATGTAAACCAAGCACGTAGAACGTTGAGTATACAGGCATTAGAATCTTACATAACTGACCCCAAAGATCAAGACATTCCGTATCTTGCACTATTGGCTCCAAATTCTGTTGCAGTGTATAACATTGGCGATCAATTGATAGGCGATGATGTTGCGGTACATATAGACTTTGCAAATGTTAGAAACAGCAATTTGTTACATAAAGAATGGCAATTGGTACAACAAAATGCAGGTGCTGAATCTATACCTACTAGAGCAATTGATAAACTGAAAGATAGCATTGTTGGGTTTGATAATAATGGTTCAATAGTACCTGATCCGCTATTAAAAGCACAAGATAAATTAGGTATACTTAATTCTCCTCGACAAACAATGTTGGTCAATAGACTAGGTGCACTACAGGAATATGTAGAAACTCTCAATTCAATCTTGGTCGTTTATCCAGTGCTGTTAATTACCACACCGTCCTCGTTGTCATTGGAAGATCCTTTGCCTACAACTGGATTTGATACTCAAACGGACAGTGTTACAGATTTAAGTTACTTAGACACCAACGCATTTCCCAATGGATATAAAATTTTAATACCCAGCGATGCCACATACCAAGGAAAATGGAGTATATATAACTTTAATTCTACCAACGATTCGTTTGAAATATTTAAATTGCAGAGTTACAAAACAGATTTATTTTGGAATCCTATTGAATGGTACGACAGCGTCTATCAAAACGGAAAAGACATTAATTATGTAGTCAACATTTATAGTGATATTCAAGCATTAACTCCCGCAGTTGGTGATTACATAAAAGTACTAGACAATGGTCAAGGTAAATGGATACTGTATGAAGTGCAGTTAGATAACACACTGAGTTTGATTGGAGCCCAAGACGGTACTTTTGAAGTCAGTACCGAAGTGTACGATGTTACTGTTGGTGCGGGTTATGATAGTGCAGTTTTTGATTCTGTAGGGTTTGACCCGGTGGCAGTTCAAGAATTGAAGAATATTTACGACAGTGTCTATCAAGAAATATTGATAGGAAATTTAAGCACAGAATTCAATAAACTGTTCTTGACAATTATAAACTTTATTTTTACTGAACAAAAAAATCCTGACTGGATATTTAAAACCAGTTTCATAGACGTTTATCACAATTTAAGGACTCTCGAGCAATTTCCAAATTATGTAAGAGACAATCAAAGTTTTTACAATGATTATATCGATGAAGTTAAACCTTATCGAACACAAGTAAGAGAATATGTTCCTAGTTACTACAAACAAGATTTAGCACAAGGCGAGTGGACTGACTTTGACTTGCCTAGTTCCTACGATGCTAGATATAATACATTTAGAATTCCAGAGATAACAAATTCCGGTGACAGTGAGTTGTTTCAGACCGAACTATATATAGATTGGGCCAATAATTATAAATTTAAAATTACCGATTACATAATTGGCAATGTTGGGTTAAATTACACCTTACCGCCCAATGTTGAGATTACCGGAGGTGGTGGGACTGGTGCAGCCGCAATTACTACAATCAATGCAAATGGGCAGGTATCCGGAATTACTGTGACAAATCCTGGTTCGGGATATACATCAACACCTAATGTGTTTATAAATGGCGACGGTGTTGGTGCAACTGCGTATCCTTTGCTCAAGAATGAATTTTATAGTTTGCAATCTAATTTGAGTTATAATTTGGTTAGAAGCATTGATACTACCATCAAGCTTGATAGATTTGCATATTCAAGTAATTTAATTACTTGGCAACCTAATACTGCTTATGTAAACACTGTTGTCACTTCAGGTAATACCCTAATAGACGCCGGAAATATCTATGTCAGTTCAGGTAATATTGTAATTTACAACAATCAGGCATATCTTGCCACAAATGCCAATGTGACCGCTCAATCAATTTTTGATTTTACTAGATTTAGTAGAATTGACAGCGGAAATGTTTTGCTAAATGCAGCAGATAGAATTTTAGCATACTATACACCTGAAATAGGCATGCCAGGTAAATCACTTGCACAACTGGTTAACGGAGTAGAATACCCAGGAATTACAGTTGAAGGACCAACATTTAGAACCAATGCATTTGAAATTACCAGCAATGTTATTTCGTTCAATTACACCGGTTTAACAATAGATAGCGGTAATGTGGATGCAGTTAACTTCCAGACTCTTGGGTTTGAAGTTGACCAAGGTATTAGAATTGAAGCACTGATGCCGTTTGATTTCCAAAACAACGGATACTTCACTATAGTTAATGTTGAAAGAGATTCAATGACATTAACTGGCCAGCCGGTAGAAACAACATATAAGTTGCTGTTGGATTCTCCGGTTACTGCCAATATTGGAGATTATATCACCCAGGCAAACACGTTGGCAAATGCTTATGTGTTGGGATCAGTTACAAATTCTATTTTTGTGGATATAATATATTCGGTACCAGAGTTCGCAGTTTCATCTAATGTGATTAGTATAAACGGTACAGCTACTTCGTCTAATATTGCACAAATTACCACAGGCGGCAATGCCAATGTTACTATATCGTATCTGGATTTACAGAGCACTTTGGATTCAAATATCTACAGCAAGTATCTGGATACAGAACTAGGAACGAGACCGCAAGATATCAATATTGTGGGCGGTGCTTATTTTGATGGTTACTCAAGTCATGCACCAGAAGAATTGATTCCGGGCAGAATGTATGATGCTGTGGAAATGAATGTATTCAGTAATACCACTGGAAACACTGCAACTTACGGATTCAGGGTTTTCCAACCAATGAGTGCAAACATAGAATATACAAGAATAAGCGCCAATGCAACCACAACACTTTCTGCTAATTTAGCATTAACAGATGATGAAATCTTGGTAACAGATGCAACAAAATTACCAACACCTGCTCCGGATACAGCAACCCCGGGTGTGGTGTTTGTTAACGGTGAACGAATTGTATATTATCAGAAATACGATTTTGCTAAAATGTCAACTGCTGTAGCTTGGACCGCAAACACACAGATTCCTGTTGACACATTGATAGCACTAGACAGCAATGTATATCTGACACAAGGCAATGTTTATGCCAATGCCAATGTGTATGTGAATTCAGCCAATATACAACTAATCAAACTAAATTCATTGCGACAACTGCGTCGTGGAGTAGACGGCACAGGAGTAGCGAATATTGTGCTTGCTGGTAATCTAGTGTCGGACAGCAGTCAAGACCAACTGATTCCAAACAGTAGTGTATTTGCCACAACAGTCAATGACAATTTAAGAACTGCAGATTATGTGACTTACAAACTGGCATTGACTGCTGCAATTACAGCCAATGTAGGCGATTATATAACACAATTTAGCAATGCAAATGTTCGTGTGCTTGAAAGTGTTACCAACTCACGAGTTGTGGCAGTTAACTTAGATAGTCAACCATGGCAAGCCAATTTGGTCACAGGTACAGTTTATGGTAATCTTGCTGTTAGCACACAAGACACGGTAACAAATGATCTGTTCTTCAAATCCGATGGCACCAAAATGTACACCGTTGGTAGTACCAATGATCGAGTATATGAATACACATTAGGCACACCGTGGAACGTGACAACTGCAAGCAATGTAGCGGCCGTTAGTATAAGTACTCAAGAAACTGCGCCCACTGGATTGTTCTTCAAGTCCGACGGTACCAAAATGTACATAATTGGTACCACTAACGACAGAGTTTTTGAGTATACTTTAGGAACACCGTGGCGAGTCAATACAGCTAGCAATGTAGGCACTTCTGTTGCAACCAGCTCAGGCGGCACCAGCGAAAGTGCTCCTACTGCATTGTTCTTCAAGCCAGACGGCTCTAGTTATTATATAATTGGTACCGGAGCAGATAGAGTCAAACGTTATGACATGACTACGCCTTGGCAAGTGAACACTGCTGCCTATTATTCACAAAGTGCGTCGATTGCTTCTATAGACACAACTCCTTCGGGATTATCGTTCCACCCTGCAGGATTGAAAATGTTTGTTGTAGGTCAAACCAACGATATAATAAGAGAATATGATCTAGCCACAGCATGGGATCCAACTACAATTACACTGGTAGCTAATTCATCAGCGTTATTGGGTACCGCACCCCAAAGCATGTTCTGGAAACCAGATGGGACCAGTGTATATATAGTGGACAGCACACTAGATCTAATCAGTGAATATCAAGTGGTGGCTCCTTTTGTGACCGGTAATGCTGTAGCCAAACAAGTAAGCATAGTCACCAGTTCTGAAACCGTCGACACTACTGCCAATGTAGTATCATTTGCTCCATTAGGGTCTATTTCTGCATACTCAACGGTATACGTTAATCAAACAATACTGCAAAGTAATATTTGGGAACAATTTGGTACAACTCTGCAGAACAGCACCACAACAGGAGCACAATTTATTAGAGCGGAGCCTAGTTATACACCATGACCAATAGCCAACTAAATAGTAATATGGATAAAAATATGGAAGATTTACAAGAAAATTCTATGGAAAAACAAACTAAACCCAACGAAACGGGCGGCATTCATGTGCAGGGACACATCAAAATTTTTGATCCTGAATCAGGAGAAGTCTACGTGGACAAACGAAATGCCATTCACTACGAAAATATCTCAGAAGCAATTGCCTACACTTTGGCCAATAAAGGACAATATTACATCTATGAGATGCATTTTGGTAATGGTGGCACCAGCGTTGATCCTACAGGTATTATCAATTACTTGCCGCCCAATGTAAACACCAGCAACAGTAATTTGTACAATCCAACTTTTGCCAAAATTGTAGATAATACCAGTGCATTGAATGCAGATCCAACAAGAAACAAAATGGAAATCAGACATGTGCCCGGGCGTGTTTATACAGACATTGTTATCAGTTGCTTGTTGGATTACGGCGAACCTACTGGTCAATCCGCTTTTGATAACAGTACAAATCTTGACGATACATACACGTTTGACGAACTGGGATTAAAAGCCAGAAGCACAGACGGAAGTTCAGGACTGACAACCACAGGAAAATTGTTAACACATGTGATTTTCCATCCAGTACAGAAAAGTTTAAACAGATTAATTCAAATTGATTACACTGTGAGAATTCAAACTTTAACCAATTTAAGTAGCATAGGATAATACAATGTCATATTTTGTAAATAAAACCGACGGAGCAGTTATTGTAGTACTAGATGGTACTAAAGATACTACTAGCACAAGTTTAACTTTGTTTGGGCGGTTAGTACAAAACTATGGCGATCAAACAAACGAAAATTTTGTTAGATTACTAGAAAATTTCAGCTTTAACACAAGCCCGGCCAATCCCATAACTGGTCAACTTTGGTTTGATACCAACACAAATAATATCAAGACATACACAACTGCCAACACATGGGTCACTGTGGGTAGTGTGATACAGGGTAACGTTGACATCAGTGGTAATTTAGAACTGGGTCCGTACGCATTTGCTGTCAAGGATATTGATGGTAACGTACAAATTACCAACAGTGTCAACAATGCCAACGTAAGTTTTTATACCAACACAGCAGGAGTCAGCACCAGAGTTTTGCACTTAAACGGGCAAACAGGTTTGATACAAGTAAATGCCAATGCTTCGAGCAGTTTTGGTGTAACAACAAAAATATATGTTGACAGCGAAATACAACGAGCAACCTCTACCGGAGACACCAATCTACTGGCCAATGTAGCCATTATCAATGCCAATTTGGTCGCCAGAATAAATGCAGAAAGTGACCTAAGAGCCAATATTACCGCTGCTAATGCACAAATAGCATTGCGTGACACAATCACAAGAGTCAACAGTATTAACACAGCAATTGATACTGCTATAACAGCAAATGTTGATGCAATTTATTCTAATCTGGCAGCCAGAGTTGATCAGACTACAGCAGTAAACACAGCAATGATTGCCAATGTGGCCGCTGCCAATGCTCGAGTAAACGGTGCCAATGTAAACATTACCGCAGTAAACAACAGATTGGATTCAGTCAATACTGCAATAAACATTGCGCTAACTACAAATTTAGCTCTAAAAGCAGATACATTTAGTCCTGCATTGTCAGGCGTACCAACTGCACCCACTGCCGCATTTGGCGCCAATACTTTACAAGTTGCAACCACTGAATATGTCATGACAAGATCAACGTTTTGGGATGGTAGTAGAAAATTTGTCAGTACAGCTGATCCCTCTGCAAGTGATGGTGCTAACGGTGATATTTGGTTCAAGTACATTCCATAAACATGACAACACGAGTAATTCAAAGAGAATTTGTTGTACAACCTGGTGATGAAACATTGCCAGCAGTGACTTTAGGCTACGCTTGGTCCAGCTACATGAACACGTATGCAGTATGGCCCTCGGGTGCCGGAGACAGTGTGACCATAAGAAGAACTTTGAATTTACAAGCCGGAAACTATTATGTAACTGGAACAGTAGACAATTATGGCTCGGTTAATATAAACGGACAGTATAATATATCACTTTACAATTTTGGCGCTAATCTATCAAGAACTTCTACAGGCAACAGTACCTTAGTTTACCACCCCGGTGGCGCAATGACAATCACAATCAGCGCCACCAATACCGGTGGTCCCCGTGGTGTTGCAGTTACGATATCTGAACAGATTAAACAATATATTGGCCCAAACTATCAGTCTACATCATCAGTGGGTAATTTGGTCTGGAGCACTAGAAGTCCAGGTACAGCAATCGTTGCTAGATATCAAGTCACAATGCCATTCCGCGCCAGCGTCACTGCACATGCATGGGGCGCCGGCGGCGGTGGCGGCGGCCTGGATCCTGAAGGCGGAATTGGTTCACCTGGATTATATAATGTAACCACATTTCAAGTTGAACGAGGAGATACGCTGGAAGTTTTTGTAGGAACAGCAGGTCAATTTGGTCGAACTACTGTCCGAGTAGGAGGATCGCCGGGAGGTCCAGGAGGAAATTCACGATTGAATATCAACGGCGACTCTACACAATCATTTAGTGGAGGCACCGGAGGTGCCGCTGGTCTAGGTGGTTGGTCCGGCGGCGGTGGTGGTGGTGGCGGAGCCTCGGGCGTACTGGTAAACAATATTCCTGTGTTGGTAGCAGGTGGCGGTGGTGGTGGCGCCGGTGGTGGCTCATATAGAGATGCAAATGCTGGACGACAACAAGGTTCGATCTTTAATAATGCCACTGGTGCTTATGCCATTGGCAGCCTGGCATTAGATATAGACAATGCCTCAAGTTTTACTATAAATGCCGGCGCTCAAGTCAATGCGTACACAAACTTCGGCAGTTTATCTGCTCCACCAGCAGTAACAGGTACATCAAAAGTTATTGTATTTGGATGGGGGTCGATATCGGCCGGGGATCAAACAAGAACTATTAGAACTGATACTAGAATAAATTTATCGTCATCAAATGCACTAACTTTTTATGTGAACAAAGGAACCGAGTCTGATTGGGGTCAAATTCCAGATGTTGGAGAAGATTTACATTTAGAATACAGCACCAATGGGTCAACCTGGGCAAATATTACCACAGTATCAAGATCTGTAACAAGAAATACTTGGTTAATACAAAGCCCGCAGGTGCCTGCAGGAGCCAAAGTTGCTGGCGGTGTGTTCCTGAGATTTAGACAAACAACACAGGCATCATCGTCATCAGGAAAAAGAGATACATGGGCCATGTCGGGTATATGGAACGGGTCTCTAACATTGGATTTCCGCGGCGAAAACGGAGAAACTAAAGGCAATCCCGACGGCGGTGGCGCCGGCGCAGGCGGCGGAGGCTATCCCGGAGGGCAAGGTGGTGCAGTTCATCCCGGCGATACACCAGGCTTTGCTGGGCAATGCGGCGGAAATTATCCCGACAATGTTGGAGCTACTACAGGCACAAGTACTGCTTATTATAAAGCTGGATTTGGCGCAGGCGCCAGTTACAGTGCCAGCGGACAAAACGGGCGAGTATTTTTAGTAATAGAACCTATTTCGTTAGTTTCGATTAAAGTAGCAGGAGAATGGGAACAAGTACAGGAAGCATTTGTAAAAGTTAGCGGCACCTGGAAAGATATTGATACAATTTACGTAAAAATAGATGGTAGCTGGCGAGAGCTAAACGGTTCAGGGCAAGGTGATCTTGCACTCGCTGGCAATACTCAGTCTTATGGTACATCAACAAGAAGCTATTCATAAGCTTTTTGTAGCGATAATAAACGCATAAATAACAGAAGTTGGAGAATAAACAAAAATGACATATAATATTACCTTAACTAACGGGTCTGCATTAATTACCGGTGGACTGCCCGATGGTACAATTGATACAGCAAACAGCAGCTTGACCCTAGTTGGTAAAAACTACCCCGGATACGGATTATTTTTGAATCAAAATATGGTTCGATTGATGGAGAATTTCAGTAACACCTCTGCTCCAGCTGCGCCATTACCTGGACAACTTTGGTGGAATTCATCCACAAAAAGTTTATCGATTAATACTGCAAGCGTAAAGGGCACAGCTAGTGCCGCATTTAAAACTATTACCACAATGACGTATTCGTCAAGCGCACCAAATAATCCGGTTACCGGTGAACAATGGTATGATACCTCTGGTGGCCAGTTAAAAGTTTGGACTGGGTCATGGACCACAATTGGTCCAGCAGCAACCACAGCCACTGGTAATTCAGGTGCCATTCCTGACACTATTGCAGCTACGTCTCCTAGTGCAACTTACGTTGTGTTAAAATTTTACATTGACAATGTTCTGGTTGGTATTTGGAGCAAAGAAGCATCATTTACTACAGCAGTTTCAGGATTTGCCACTGTGGCCAGGGGATTAAATCTAAGTACTGCACTCAGCCAAGCATTTTATGGAAATGCTGACGTGGCAAATAATTTATACGTCGGCGGCGTCGCAGTTCCTGGAGCTAGTTTTTTACGGAATGATACCTCGGGTACAGTAAATGGCTCTTTGTCGTTAACAAATGATAGCGGAATTTCTGTTGGTGTGGCCAGTGATTTTTCTGCCGTAGTAAGTAGCGGGACGGTTACTTTGAGAAATCAAACCAACAACAAAGACTTAATTTTAAGTTTAAAAACAGGCGGAGTACAAACTCCGTTTTTGCGAGGAAATTATTTAACTGGCTTAGCTGAAGCATACAGTAATCCCACAACATCGTCACCAGCACTGACATTGGCTACAAAAAATTATGTTGACACTCAATTGGGCGGTGGTACTGGTACCAGTTCGTTTGCTGCAAATATTACTCCCGGCGCTAACGTAATATATACATTAGGAAATACCACAAATCGGTGGAGCAATGTGTTTTCTCAAAGTGCATTGGTTGGTAATGTGTTTGCAGCAAATGCAAACGTAGCTACAGTATATGTTTCTGGATCAATTCTACCAACATCAAATACAACCGTTAACTTGGGTAGTACAGGAATGTGGTTTAACACTTTTTATGGAGTATCTGTACAAGCACAATATGCTGACTTGGCAGAAAGATTTGAAACAGATCAACCGTATGATCCAGGCACAGTGGTTGCACTAGGCGGAATTAAAGAAATTACTGCCGCTGTTGACGATCTCAGTGAAGACGTTTTTGGCGTCATAAGTACACGAGCAGCATATCTAATGAATGGCGCAGCTGGCTCAGATGCCACACATCCTCCAGTTGCAGTTAATGGTCGTGTTCCTGTGAGAGTAATTGGACAAATACGCAAAGGTGATAGATTAGTAAGTGCTGGTAATGGCCTGGCCAGAGCCGGCGCAAAAAATGAATTAAGTCCTTTCAATGTCATTGGAAGAAGTTTACAAGATAAAACAGACACTGGCGAAGGAACAATCGAAGCTATCGTCAAGTTGAACAGTTAATAGGAACACATATATATGTCATATGCACAAGGCAATCTAATTGAAGCCACCGATTACAACAATATTCTTGGTACCAATACCAGTACGAATACAAGCACTATCCATGCTGTTTGGGCCTGGGGTGCTAATAGTCAAGGATACGGTCAAACAGCAATCAGTAATGTTTCTATTGCTGGCACTGTAACTGCCACACAATGGGCCACTTTGGTTAATACCATTAACAGTGCAAATTTACACATTAGAAATACCAGTTCAGGACTGACTGCAAATACAGCTGGCCAGGTTATTGGATTTAGTGGCGGCTTACCAACTGCAATCACACTGTTAAATCAAGATAGATTGTTGTTTGCTACAAATTCAGCAGTGATCGTCAATCAGAATAGTTTAACTGCATACAGTGCATGGACTGTGGCTAACACTGCTGCAACTGTATCACGATCATTCGGAGCCAATGTGGCATTTGCCAGTCCAGATCGAGCAAGATTTTTCTTTAATGCCGGGGGCCAATTAAAATTTAATGTTAGTTGTGTTAACAATGCAGGTGCTGGTTCAAGATCGGCAGCAGTGACTGATTTATTTACATTCCTAGGTGGCGTAGCAACATTTGGCGCAAACATCAATGGTGGACGCACAGGCACCGGCGGTACACTGGGCACTAACGATACAAGTGAGGGTTATTACCTGGCCACAATCGCTAATATAACTATAGTCTCAGTGACCAGCACCACAACCAACTACACAACAGATACTGCTACTATTACATATAGAACCAATGGCACTCAAGGTCAATTCAATGATAATGGGACCATATTAAGTTTTTGGGCTACTATTAATTCAACATCGGGCGGTAACACTTTTGGCCAATTTGATGATTCAATAAACGTCACACCAACTGTTACAGTTGATGTGTCCTACCCAGAAACAACCAATTTAGCAAATACCTGGGGTGCAGTGACAGTTACTCGCCAGGGTTCCTAAAAAAGTCTTTACATTTTAATACTGGTTAGTGTATAATAGCACTAACCAGTTTCTACATCAAAATTATGAACAACATTGAAGATATTGTAACCCAAGTTCGAAGAGCCACGGATTTTCAAATCAACAAGCAGATCTTGCGAGAAAAAATTCAAACTGACTTGCACATGACCCATAACGGCGGAATGTTCAAGATTACTCCGGAACTGTTGGCATTTGTAAAAACATGGCCAGTGGATGAACTTTATTTAGAGGATGTGTACGAAAATCCTGTTCAAATTGATCGGCAAGTGTTCTTGGTATCTGCACAACAACATTATCAAACAGTAATGAATCAATGGCACCACGCATATGAAGAACTCAAAAAAATTAGAAAAATCTAGAGGTATTGTAGCGTTCGCCTACAATGTAGACTCAATTGATTATGTTTCAATAGCCAAAAGTACTTTAGAGTTGGCCAGTAAAAAACTTGGATTGCCGTACACTTTAATTACTGATAGTGAATTAAAAAATGAGAATTACACCATGCGGCATGACATTGACACAGGCGAATTTATCAAATGGCGTAATATAGGCAGGCATCATGCATACGAGTTGAGTCCGTATGATGAAACTTTGGTAATTGATGCAGATTATTTGGTATTAGACAATAATCTAAACAAGATTTTTAACATTGATTGGGATTACTTGCTGGCACGTGATAGTCAAGCATTGACTGTTACATGGCCCAATCAGATGGGAGATACCAGTTTACCTTATGTGTGGGCCACAGTGTTCGCTTTTAGAAAGACACTCAGAGCTAAAATGTTTTTTGATCTGGTAGGCAGAATTCAAAGAAATTATTCGTATTATCGAGCATTGTTTAATATTGATAATCGTAATTTTAGAAACGATTTTGCATTTGCAATCGCAGATGTAATTCTAAATGGGTACACCTTAGATAAAAAATCTATTCCAGGAAGCGTGATAGCAGTAGATCAATCAATTGACACAATGGACATAATTGAAGGAAAAATTGTTGTCAAAGATAAAAATAAATCTTATGTGTTACCGTGTACAAATTTACATGTGATGAGTAAAGCTTATTTGCAAAGCAATAACTTTAAAAATTTTGTCAGCCAGATAATCAATGAATCATAAAGCACAATTAGGGTTTTTAACTGTGGCCTGTAATACGGACCAAACTGATTATTTACATCTAGCTTATGTACAGGCTTTGAATGTTAAGCGAACACAAAAGAACAATCAATTTGCAGTTGTAGTTGACAAAAATACATTAGAAAAAATAACAGATCAACATAAAAAAGCATTTGATTATATCATTGAGGCACCTGAACATGAATTTGGTCCATACGGCACAGAAGCATTTGTTTTTGAACTAACTCCGTTCAAGGAAACAATTAAATTAGAAAGCGATTTAGTATTCACAAGAAGCATTGACCATTGGATACATGCATTTAGATTGAGAGACATGGTACTGAGTGCCGGCTGCAGAAATTACAAACAACAAATTGCAACCAGTAGAAAATATAGAAAAACATTTGATGATAACAATTTACCCGATGTTTATAACGGGCTCATGTATTTTAGATTTACTAAAACAGCGCGAGATTTCTTTGATACAGCAAAAAAAATATATAGCGATTGGAACAGTATTATTGATGTTTTAAAAAATTGCAGAGAGACTATACCCAGCACTGATATAGTTTTTGCATTAGCAGCCAGAATAGTAGGAGAAGAACTTTGTACATTGCCCAGTGCAGACTTTGTAAATTTTGTACACATGAAACCTGCTATCAATGGATTTGACGAAGACCTGTTGTTTGATGAAGTGTTTGTTACTGAACTCGATCAAGACATGATACGTATCAACAACATAAATCAATTGCATCCATTACACTATTATAATAAAAATTTTGTCAAACAGTTAATGGAGCAGTATGAACAATGACCTATGGGATGAAGTTGTTAAGTTAGTAGCAGAATATGATGCTGCTAGGCCTGTAATTACGAAAGAATACAGATTGTATCACAACACTGATGGCACAGTCACTGGCCTATGGGAAAGCGATCATCCTGAAGGCGACAATTATATTGTTTTAAATGAACCAGGTGTGTTTTATCATACAAATACTTTGTTGTTACGAGTTCATGATAAAAAGTTAGTGGTACTTGATCCTCGAGCACCGGCACGAACAAGATTAAAAAAATCCGTATCAGGGTTTACAGTTGTGAAAAATAACTCGGCATTAATTTTAGAAGCCAATGAAACATATACTGAAATTGAATATTATGACAGAACAAATAGTTGACATAGCAGATTTAGATTGTATATTTTTAACTTATGATGAACCCAAAAAAGAAGAGTTTTGGATCAAGATTCAAAACATGGTGCCGTGGGCAAAGAGAGTTGATGGAGTTAAAGGGTCTGATGCAGCGCATAAAGCAGCCGCCGCTGCCAGCGACACAGACCGTTTCGTTCTTATTGATGGAGACAATATTCCGGATCCAGAATTTTTTAACTTACAATTATCGTTGGATGAACGGAATTATGACCACGTTTTTAGATGGAAGGCACGTAACGTTATAAATGGACTTCGATATGGCAATGGCGGGATGAGTTGTTGGACTCGAGACTTTGTAAACACAATGCGTACACATGAAGCCAGTGCGGGTGACGAAGAAACTGCGGTAGAGTTTTGTTTTGATCCAAAATATACTGCAATGCATAATTGCTATAGCACTACATATCCAAATGGCAGCGCCAAGCAAGCATGGCGAGCTGGATTTAGAGAAGGTGTCAAGATGTGTCTTAATAGAGGACACAAACCCTCATTACCGGAGTTTGAAGCAGGTGTACACCAACGTAATTATGATCATTTGTGTATATGGCAAAGTGTAGGTGCAGATGTAGAAAATGGCTCGTGGGCTATGTATGGCGCACGTCTTGGTACATTCATGATTATGTTAGAAGGGTGGGATCACCATTACGTACAAGACTTTGATATGCTAGAAAATCTTTGGTCTATGTTCGGGAAAGAAGATCCGGCAGAAGGATGCGAAAGAATAGAAAACGCATTAAAGAATAGATTAGGACTTCCTATTGTTACATACACGCCTGAACAAAGTCGATTCTTTAAACATCATTATTCAACCGGCCAGAGAAACAGTGAAATTATGATGACTGAGATAGACGTTATTCGCAGGATAGAAGGATGGTAAGTGATTTTATGTCTGCTGCTGAGCAGGCAAAAGAAAAATTAGGCAAGAGTCTATGCCTTGCTAAGTGGCAGCAAGTTAGTTTGCATCTTCCTACAGGGTTAACTAATAGTTGTTATCATCCGCCTTTGCATGAAATAGATGCCACACTATTGACAGATAATCCTGGTGCGTTACACAATACACCGTATAAAAAAGAACAGCGCAAGATTATGTTGCGTAACGAACGACCATTAGAATGTAGTTACTGCTGGACACAAGAGGATCTAGGTAATTTAAGTGATAGGCATTATCGTTCAGGTGAACCATGGGCCGCTGAACACTTTGAGGAGATTGCGAATGCAACAGGCGACGAGGATCCTATTCCTTCCTATGTGGAAGTCAATTTTAATCATGCTTGCAATCTCAAGTGTTCCTATTGTAGTCCTCAGTTTAGCAGTAGCTGGGGTGATGAAGTGGGACGTTTTGGAGGATATCCCACTAGTACTACTCATAACGATCCTGCCCATTTTAGCGGTCGCAGACGACCTATCCCTGTTCGAGAGGATAACCCTTATGTTGATGCATTCTGGAAGTGGTGGCCCAGTTTATATCCACGACTAAAACACTTCCGTATGACTGGTGGCGAGCCCTTAATGGACCGGAACACCTACCGAGTGTTTGACTATGTGTTAGCA
>JAUKPS010148092.1:0-14880 GCA_032273165.1 Chlorellidium tetrabotrys | reverse complement strand
GTAATCAGTGTATACTCTTTACATGAATACATAATTTATTTGACACGGTTTGTCAGACTAAATATTACTCTAACCCCGAAAGGGTTATTATAAACTAAAGGAAATATAATATGAAGAAATATGCTTTACTCTTGGCCCTAGCATTGGCCTCAGGTTTTGTGCTAGCACAAACCGCTCCCCAAGTTAGTATCTATGGCAAAGTGCGTGAGTATCAAGAATCATACACCGCTGGTACCGCTAGTGCGCTTACTCGCTTGACTAATGACTCAAGTCGTTTAGGTGTCAAAGCCTCTGCTGATGTTGGCGAAGGCATCACCGCTGCCGCAATCATTGAGACTGGCGTAGCAATGGACGCACCAAGTGCTACTACATTGGGTGATCGTACTGCTATCTTTAGCTTGAGCAACAGCTTAGGTTCTTTGGGTATGGGCCGTGACAAGCACAGTGTGGTACGTGTGTTGGATAACTATGACGCATTTGATAATGCTTATGGTACCATCGCTGCTACTATCCACTCTGCACAAGGTAGCCGTGTTCAAAATGCATTGTTCGTGAACACAGCAAGTATCGCTGGCTTCACTGGACAATATGTAATGGCTAACAGCGAAACTGCTGGAACTACCAATGTTCAAACTGGTAGCATCGGTTACACATTAGGACCTTTGTCTGCTACAGTTGCTCGTTATGATGACAGCAGCACTAGTCTTAGTACTATCGTTGGTGTGAAATATAAGTTAGCTAGTACTGGAACTACTTTGTTTGGAATGTATAGTGATGACAAAGTATCTAGTGTAAGCACAACAGGTTCTAGCGTTGGTATCAGCCAAGCAATCAATGAGCGTGTTAGCGTTCAAGGTACATACGGTCAGACCAACACTAGTGTAACTGGTCGTGGCGTAGGTGTGACTTATGCGATGAATAAAGCATTGAGTTTCCATGGTCGTTGGAGTTACTTAGATGCTGCAACCGATGTGAATCAATACGGCGTAGGCGTAGAATTCAATTTCTAATCTAAACATTTAGAAGAACAAAGGGCACTAGTTGCCCTTTTTCTACGGATGTAATATTTCTGTCACAAATGTGTCACTAAATATTTGTGTAACACACAAGGAGATTACATGAAAAAACTGTTTACTATATTATTGGCAGTGATAGCATTCGCTGCATCAGCACAAGAGATTACAGGAGCTGGGGCAACATTCCCGGCTCCGTTATATGCAAAGTGGGCAAGTGAATATAACAAGTCTACAAGTATTCGCATCAACTACCAATCAGTTGGGTCAGGTGCAGGCATCAAGCAGATTGCAGCAAAGACTGTTACATTTGGTGCAAGTGATATGCCACTTACAGATGACAAATTAAAAGAGTTGAATTTGTTTCAATTCCCAACAGCAATAGGCGGAGTTGTTCCCGTAGTAAACCTTAAAGGTATTGAGCCAGGTCAATTGCGTTTGACAGGTACAGTCATTGCAGATATATTCTTAGGTAAAATTACCAAATGGGATGATGCTGCTATTAAAGCATTAAACCCTACACTAGCATTACCAACTCAGGATATTACAGTTGTTCGCCGTGCAGACGGTAGTGGTACTACATTTATCTGGACAAACTATCTAAGCAAAGTAAGCAAAGAATTCAAAGAGGCAATCGGTGAAGGCACAGCAGTTAGCTGGAAAACAGGTGCTGGTGGCAAAGGTAACGAAGGGGTTGCTGCAATGGTCAGACAACTTCCAGGAGCATTAGGCTATGTTGAATATGCTTATGTAAAACAAGCTAAGATGAATTGGGTCAATATGCAAAATGCAGCGGGCAACTGGGTAGCACCTACAGAAGATGCATTCAAAGCAGCCGCTGCTAATGCTGATTGGAATAAAAGTTACTATCAGATATTAACTAACCAATCAGGCAAAGAAGCATGGCCAATCTCGGGTGCTACATTCATCCTTGTGTACTTGAAACCCGAAGATGCTGTGAAATCCAAAACTGCTTTGACATTCTTTGATTGGGCATTTACTAACGGAGACAAAGCAGCGGATGATTTGGACTATGTGGCATTGCCTCCAGCAGTCAAAGCCAAGATCCGTGCAGACTGGAAGCAGTTGGGATTGTTTTAAACCGACCCCAAGATAGAGGGGAGGCTGGAACTCGTAACCAGCACTAAGAGCCGAAAGGCTCTTTTTTATTAAATATAATAAGAGTGAGAACAAAAATGTATGAAAACTTACCGATCAATATTCGTATCAGATGTACATCTTGGTACAAAAGATAGTCAAGCTGAAAAATTAAACAATTTTTTAAAACACAATTCATGTGACACATTGTACCTAGTAGGGGACATAATAGACGCATGGCGTATTCAACAAAACAAATGGCGATGGAAACAGAGCCACACTAATGTAGTTCGCCGTGTTCTTGGTCATGCTA
The DNA here is from genome assembly GCA_032273165.1 of Chlorellidium tetrabotrys. NCBI lineage: Eukaryota > Xanthophyceae > Mischococcales > Botryochloridaceae > Chlorellidium > Chlorellidium tetrabotrys. Next base: position 12,456 of record JAUKPS010148092.1, on the reverse strand, counting down.
AACGTGGTACTAGGGTTGTTTACGTGGCAGGAAATCACGATGAGTTCCTAAGACCCATGATACCGTATGGGTTCAGTTTTGGACTAGTCGAGATACATAATCAAATAGAGCATATAGGTGCTGACGGCAAACATTATCTTGTAGTACACGGAGACTTGTTTGACGGTATAACTAGATTAGCACCTTGGATAAGTTTTTTAGGAGACAGAGCATATGATTTCATTTTATCGCTTAACAGCAGAGTCAATTGGATACGCCATCGCTTTGGTTTTGGGTACTTTAGTCTTAGTCAATATCTCAAAGCAAGAGTGAAGAAGGCAGTAGACTTTATATTTCATTTTGAAAAAAACCTTGCTGAATACTGTAAGAAGCGTGGATATGATGGTGTAATATGTGGACACATACACCACGCTGAGATTAAAGAGATAGATGGCGTTACCTATATGAACGACGGTGATTGGGTTGAAAGTTGTACAGCACTGGTAGAACATCATGACGGTCGTTGGGAAATAATTACATGGACAAAGGAGAAAGATAATGCTATTCAGTGATAAAATTACTATTGTTATTCCTTGCAAGAATGAGGAAAACTATATTCCATATCTATTGACACACTTACGCAATCAAATGATAGGCAGTACTAGAATTATTATTGCAGATTACTCAACAGATAATACCCGTGAAGTTATTCAATCAATGAAGGGTAACTTAAATGTTGAAGTTATTGAAGGCGGACCTGTAAGTATTGCTAAGAATAATGGTGCAAGATTGGCTACTACACCTTACATACTGTTTATTGATGCAGATGTACGTTTCTTTAATGACACTGTTATCCGTGATGCAGTTAATGAGATTGAATCTAAGAACTTAGATTTAATTGGACTAAACATCAAGTGTTATGACAATGATAAAAGAGCAATGTTTGGGTTTATGATTTTTAATGGTATCAATCATATATTGAAATTTGTTTCTCCATTTGCAGTTGGAGCATTCATGCTAACTCGCAGAGATAAGTTTATAGAGTATGGTGGATTCCCTGAACAGTTCTCAACATCAGAGGATTATTTCCTATCAAGAAAGTATAGTCCTAAGAAGTTTAAAATCGTAAAACACTATTTTGGACAAGATAGTCGTAGATTTAAAAAGATGGGATATTTAGGTATGACCAAATATCTTGTTAAGAACTTTATCAACCGTAACAACAAACAATACTGGGACAGCTTAGACTCAAGTAAATATTGGAACTAGCGTTTCATTAAATCGTTGGTGAAGTCTAGCAATAATTCATGCTGCTCACCACCATGCCACTTGCCCTTCATATAGCTGTAACTATCATACCAAAATTGTTCACTTTCAGGATGACAGCCAATTAATCCTATGCGCTTTTGATATATTGCCATAGCATCGCCATTCGCATATGTAGCGACCGTTTTGAACTTGTGTCTATTACCAACTAGCGAACACCCGTCATAGAAGAACATATTCATGGGTTCATCTTTCCAAGTTATTGCTAAATTTTTAGCATGTGGTCTGTGAGTATCTGTTCCAGGTTGTTTGATATACTGAACTGCATCGACTTCATCTAATACATCTAGGTAATAACTGCCTGCCCAATATGCACCCATACAGATACCTAGATATCTTCCACCATCGTGTATGAAATCTTTTACCCGTTTACCGTTGTTTTTAAAAAGTTGCTTGAATGTATCACTATCCCCAATTCCTCCTGGAACGGCAATCATATCCACATTGTCAAAGAAATCGTATTCTAATTTGTTTTTGCTGAATATTTTGAAGTTATAATATTCACTTAAAGCCCTCATCATCCCGTTTCCTGATTGGACGGAGCATTTTGGGTCGTATAAGAATAATGCGATTGTGGGTTTCACATTCTTATTTATGTTTGGACGACCTTTGACATAAATACCTTTTTAATATATAATACGATTATGCAAATACAAACCGCTTTAGATTGGCAAGAAGTATCAGAACGACTAAAGACCGATTTGCACCGTATTGGGTACAACCCTGACTTGAAAAAGATGTATGACAACATACAACTTATGGTCACAGAATTGAGCAAATTGGAAGTAAATGGGCGCAGATTGCGTACTACAAACTTCACCCAAACTCATGTTGACAACATTAATAAAGCAATAGACCACTTGGAAAAGCTAATTCTTATGGGTTTGCTTATGAAATAAAGTGTTGACATTAAATGATTTTGGGTATATAATACACTCATGTTTAAATATACAGCACACCCAGAAGTCATGCGTAAGTATGAAAGCATCCGTAAAAACAGCCAACGGTACTGGGATGACCACTTCTTATTTGCAGTGGCTATCTGCGGATCGAACCAAGCCTACTTTGCCTGCGGTGACTTCTGGAAGCACTATCGAGGTATGGAGTTCTACAGTGCCGTAAAGCGTAAGGAAGTGCCTGTGAATGGTGTACTTATTTCAGTAGATTATTTTACTGAAACCAAAACTTGACAATAAATGGTTTTGGGTATATAATACAATCTTAGACAGTTAAATAACGGAGTAGACCATGAAAGCAAAAATCCTGATTACTTCACTTGAGAACATGAGATTATTTCAAGGTAAGTTGCCTACCAAACGTTGGGGTTTTTGTGAGATTGTGCGTAAGGTAACTATTGAATCTTGCCCTCATGGTATCTACGCAGATGGCAATTATGGTTATGTAACGATTGCCGACAAGAAAATTCGGGTAGTCAGTAGTGATTCGATTTTATTTGAAATCCGTTAATAAAACTATTGACATTAAATGGTTTTGGGTATATAATACAATCTTAGACAGTTAAATAACGGAGTTAATTATGAATCTCAATATCAACGACACAGTTTCTTGGTCTAGTGCTGCTGGCAACCTGACAGGCTATATCTCTAATATTTGCCTGAATCTTAATGCTGCTAATCAAGTTGTTCCTTGGATTGATATTACTTGTTTCAATGATAAGGGCCGTGAATATACTGTCCGACTTTGCGGTACTGAACAAAATCTCAAGGCGATGAGTGTTACTAAAGTTTTTGACACCAAAACTGTTTAAGGGGTACAAGATGATTGTTTGGAATGTTCAAATATACCCAGTGAATCCCTTGTCTTTTCGTCCGAACTTCTACGAGGTCCTAGACGAGCGAGAGTTTATGGTCGAAGGTGAGTCATATCCAGGAGAAGCCGAACAAGAAGCGCATGGATATGCGGCAGTTTACAACCGACAGCACTTCTACAACTACCCAGATACTCCTTCAGGCTTTGCCTTTGTGACTGGACGAATCGATACCGATACTGGTGAGAATCTGTAAACATAAAGGAACTATAATGGCTCGCTATCGCTATCAAAAACCTGCACCCCTGAATAGCAAAGCAGAAGATGCTTGGGGTGCTGCCTGTCAAGCACAACGCCTTAACAAAGGTTATATTAAGGTAGATGAAGATGCACCCGCAGGAGAATCTAATCGTAAATTGGTAATGAATTTGCTTGCTGACCCGCGTATGATTACCGCAGAAGATTACGAGCAAGGTAAATCGGTTCGCAAATATTTTCAAGCATACACCTTCAAAATCCTTAAAGGTATCAAGTTGTCAGAGTTTGACAACACCTCAATGCTGATTGCGAATCGTGATACCATCGATACCAATTTTGATATTGCAGTAATCATAAGTTTGCCTGCAACATATGAGCGTGGTATGAAACGCCAATCTGTGGAAGAGCGTATCAGTTTTGCTAGAGGCGGATTGATTGGTCGTGTAACCGACAAAGTATCTACTACTATTGAGGTACTCAAGTCTTTCTATTCGCAACAATGGAACACCAACTACATTACTGGTATCACTAGTGATGATCAGGTGTTATTCTTTGCGTACAAACAACCATTAGAAGTGGGCAAGATGTTTGACCTTTATGGTACTGTCAAAGCACACCGTGATAACATTACCCAATTGAATAGGGTAAAAATCCTTTCTGTAGTATAATCTAGTCATTCAAAACATTTTGGAGTTAACATGAAAGTTATCGTTATTGCATTCTTGGTAAGTGTACTTACTGCCTGTGGTACTGTAGGTGGTGCAGTTAGTGGTGCTGGGTCAGACTTGACCAAAGCAGGCGAATGGATTCGGAGCAAGTAACATGAAAAACTTTGTTGTTGGAACAATCTTTGGTATTGTAATTGCTACTATTGGCTTTAGCGGTGTAGCTAGGTTGCTTGATGGCGGTGTCAATAAAGTAAAATCTATTGCACACGAACAGGCTAATCAATAATGGCTTGGTTAGCGGTTCTATTTTTGATAGTAACAGGTCATATTGTCCCCGCTATTTTCTTGGCAATATTAATTTTACTCCTTAATTAATTATGGTTAAATTAACATTGTTTCCAGATGAAGAAACTCAGCGCCGATTAGGTGAATTAGCTATTCCTAAACATACAACGGAAGCATTGGATAGTTATTTTCTCAGAGGTTGGGAACCAGGTGGTTTTCTCACAAGCATTCTTACTAACGACCTATATGGTTCAATAAGAAGTGCAGACTATGCTAACAAGCATGTTATCTATGAGATTGTTCAATGGTTGACTCTTGAACCAATAGTTCCTAAAAATAGTTGGGGACATGAAAAACTTGTAGAATGTTGGTTGCATGATGTTGACAACCGCAGAACCGAGTTTGTTGACATGATGGAAAAACTATTGATTTGGCAAGAACTGAAAGCATAATATGAGTGGATGGAATACAATTCAACAAATTCGTAAACTAGAAGAACGAGCAGATAAACTTGGGCTTAAGTTTGCCGCATATAGACATGATAATGATTTTGGTGCCAATGTAGCATTGATTCCCAAAGATAGTGATGCATTGCCTATCTATAGCCGTGATGCAGTAATGTATGTTGGTTCATTAGAAGGTGCTGGTAGTTGGATGCAAGGTGTATTGTGGGCACGAGATTATGATAGTATGGTTATTGATAAGAAGATGGATGAAAAGCGTGAACGCAAAGAACAAGATGAACGTAATAAGCAAATGGTTAAAATTTTGAAAGAAGAAAAATTAAATTTGGTTAAAACATGACAAAAAATGTAATTATTACAATATTAGCATTTGGTGCTGCATTATACTGGATTAAAATTGATCCAGAATGCATAGCACCTAATGATCCAGATGTTGTAGTAGTCCAATATAAATGTTCCAAACTAATAGAATATGAAGATGTCCCTGAAGAAGTAGTTGATGAATGTCGCATTAAAGCAGAAAAAGCTACAAATAACAAAAAAATGTAGGAAATTTTTCTGAATAAATATAATGTGAGTATATATAGGAGAAACCATGTCAGTTAATTGGATATCTAAGTTAAATGAAAGTGATAGCCGAATTCATAAGGAAGAGGTTATCAAAGAAGCACTAGACGCAAGTGTCCTAGGTAACGAAAGTGCCATCAATTTCCTCACCTTCGCAAAGGCCTGCTACAATCCCTATGTAACATTTGGTGTTCGTGATGTACCAGAGTCTAAAGGAGTTAATCATTGTCCTAATCCTTGGGACGAGTTTGCTGATTTACTATATAAATTAAGTTTGCGTGAATTGACAGGTAATGCAGCAATCACCGCAGTACACCAAATGGCATGGAAGTTTGATAGTGACGAGTGGAATGGATTTGTTGCACCCATCATTCGCAGGGACCTTCGTGCTGGTGTCAGTGAAAAAACAATTAACAAAATCTGTAAAGGCACTGAATTTGAAATTCCAGTGTTTGGTTGCCAACTAGCAACTACAAGTGAAGATCGCCCTGAAATGCAAGGTGTAAAACGTCTTGAGCCTAAGCTAGATGGTGTTCGTGTATTGATGACAGTCACACCTAATGATGCAGGCGGATGTGCTGTAGTTTGTTATAGTCGCAATGGCAAAGAGTTTGAAAATTTCAAACTGATTGAAGAACAAATTACCACTAACTATCCTTTATTACTAAAGACAAACCCAAGACTATTGAAGAAAGGATTTGTACTTGATGGTGAAGTGATTGGGGCATCATTCCAAGAACTAATGCGCCAGGCACGTAGAAAGACTGATGTAAAGGCTGATGATAGTATATTCAATATTTTTGACATTATCCCATTAGAAGAATTCTTTAAAGGACGCTGGGAAGAACCACTGTCTAAAAGACTTAAAGTATTAGATAAGATGAAAGAAGTAGTCGAACTAATGCCTAATGTTGATTTCTTGCCTCATATCAAAGTTAACTTAGATACAGCAGCTGGTCGCGGCAATCTTGAACGCTATGCTAGAGAGAATGTTGCAGACGGGTTTGAAGGCATTATGATTAAAGACCTTGATGCTTTCTATGAATGCAAACGCACTACTTCTTGGATGAAGTGGAAACCAACTGTTACTGTAGATTTGGAGGTCATCGATGTTGAAGAAGGCACTGGTAAGAATAAAGGACGACTTGGAGCTCTTGTTTGCGCCGGCAACGATCTTGGGTTCGACATTTCAGTCAATGTTGGTAGCGGCTTTACTGACAATGATAGAACTGAGTATTGGGATAATAGCGATATGGTCGTTGGTCGTACTGCTGAAATCTTGTGTGATGCCGTAACACAAAATAAAGACGGAACATATAGTTTACGTTTTCCCAGATTCGTTCGCTTCCGAGACGATAAGTGATATACTGTATCTTAACTTAGGAGTTAAGATATGGATACACATTTAAAAGTAGGCGATAAGGTAGAGAAGGTCAGTGGATACAAATGGCCAGGCATAGTCGTATCAGTATTTGATACACTTGCTGGAGAACGCAGAGTTGTAGTAGAATGCACTACTATAGAAGTAGCAGGTGCATTACACATCTATAACGAAAAACAATTAATGATTGTGGAGTAAACCATGGTAACCTTAGTCAAACATGAGTGGCATCAAGTCGATAGTCAATTTGAAATTAAACTAGACGAATCATTACTTTCTGAAATCTATCCTGATTTGGATGATGATGAAATTGCTGAAAAACTTATTCAGATTGAATCTGGGGAAATCTCAATAGAAGAAATCGTAGAAGATGCAATGGATAATAGTGTTGACCTTGACTGGGATAAAACTTATGATGACTGGTGGACCGAACGTAAAGGTGGATACGAAGTCACATATGAACTAGGCGAAACTAACGAGGATTGATATGAGCAAATATAGAACCGTTTATACCGAAGTTGAGGTTGAAGTTGATCTCGGTGAATTTTCCACAGACGATTTGCTTGATGAATTAGCAAGTCGTAGTTCACTTCCAATGGAAGAAGATTTTCATGGCAAAGAATTGTTAGAAGCAATCTGGTTGAAACGCAGAGTAGGCAATCACGATTATCAACAAGAATTAGACCAACTAATTTATCAAGTCACTGGTCATGTAATATGACGCATCCATTGGTAGGTAAGTCATATACCTTTGAAGATGGTAAACGCATGGAGATAATACAAGTGCGTGAAGTGGATGAACTACGTGGTGGTGCTAGTGTTACATACTTGGCTTATCATGGCCCAGGTATTCCACAAAAATTAATACTAAATTTAGAACAATTCATTGACATTTACGGTCAGCTATTTGAATGACTATTTAGATGGTCTATTTTAGACTAAATATACAATGCTTAAAAGAATATTCAGTTTTTCCAACCTCACCTTATTAGTAGCATTAACTCTTAGTACTATTGCCGCATGGTATAGTATTATTGGTTTGACTACTATCTTTGCTGGAGCAGTGATTCCAGTTATCATTATGGGTTCAGCACTTGAACTCGCTAAGATTACCACAACCGTTTGGTTGCGTAAGTATTGGCATCGTGCTGGCTTACTAATCAAACTCTACTTAGTGCCTGCTGTAATGGCTATCGCATTGATTACGAGTATGGGTATCTTTGGCTTTTTAAGTAAAGCACACATGGACCAGGGTGTTACATCAGGTGATGTACAAGCTAAAATAGCAATATATGATGAAAAAATCAAAACCGAAAAAGAGAATATTGAAGCAAACCGTAAGGCACTTAAACAGATGGATGAGGGAGTGGACCAAGTACTGGGCCGCTCAACAGATGAAAAAGGTGCCGACAAAGCTGTGGCTATGCGAAAGTCCCAGCAGAAAGAACGTACTCGCCTTCAAAATGAAATACTACAGTCGCAGAAGTCTATCGCGGAACTTAACGATGCCCGTGCGCCTATTGCCGCCGAGGTTAGAAAAGTGGAAGCAGAGGTTGGACCGATAAAATATATCGCAGCATTACTATATGGTGATAACCCTGATGCTAATATCTTAGAACGTGCTGTACGTTGGGTTATTATTTTACTTGTTGTTGTATTTGACCCATTAGCATTGATGCTAGTGTTAGCTGCTAATCAGAGTAAAGACTGGGACAAAGAAGAACCTGTTGAAGAAAAAGTAGAAGAAGATATTTCAGAAGATGGGTATAAGACTACATGGCCTACTAGACCTCATATACCCGGATACGATGACGAATATGTTAAATATCCCGGCGGCGTTGGGATTGATGAACCCGTAGCAGAAAAAGAATTTGATATTAAAGATCATCCATACTTGTTTACACCTGCAGGTAGTCATACCCCGCCCGGAGTTGAACCAGTTGGCCCTCAAGTATATAAGCCAGAACTAAGTGATCCAACATTAGAGCCTTGCTATAAGTGCGGTACAACGTTGATTAATGCTCCCGGCATCGGACCATTCTGTCCAAACAAAGAATGCGATGTTGCTGATGGATGGGCATTAGAAGATAAAGAACCAGTTGAGATTACTTATATACCACCTGCGACAATCTTTGATAATGCTCCAAACTTTGAAGCGATTAAAGTTGACGGAGAATGGGTAAAGACTGGTCCTGCTTTTGAAGTACCCAAAGTTGATTTACCTGACACTATAGAATCCAAAACTATTCCTTATCAGGAATTAGATGGCGGTTATGTAATGTTTGACGGTAAACACATGCACAAAGATGTATTAATGGGTATGCGCCCAGATATGTTTAAATTAGTTGCTGATTCGGGCAGAGCAACCAAAACTAGTTTTGGAACATCATTCCCCGCAGTTGCTAGTAAGGGTGATACATTTGTCCGTGTTGATGCCTTACCAAATAAGGTTTACAAATTTGACGGCTTAAGATGGATTGTTGTTAACAAGACACAATCAACCAGCTATCTTTACGACCAAGAATATATCAAGTATTTGGTCAACAAGATAGATTTGGGCGAATATGATATTGAATTGTTGTCCGATTCTGAAAAACAACAAATTGAAGAATACTTATCCAAAAAAGATTGATTCTTTATCCCAACTAGTGTATAATACTAGTATCATTAACTAACTGGAGTTATCCATGAAACTTAAACTTGCTGCTATTGCGATTGCTATCGCAGTTACTGGCTGTGCCTCAACTAAAAACGAAGGTGAAGGCTCCGTAAAAACACAAAAACTTTCTACATCATTTGCTAGTGAGAAAATTAAAATCGAAACTAACTGTACTTGGCGTATGTTTAGTCCAAACGAATGCGAATTGGTTGCGATTGAATCTACTGCTACTGCCACATCGTTTGGCAATACAGCAAACAATCGTAAAACAGCGTTAACTGTTGCTGAGATGCGCGCCAACTCACACGTAGCAGAATTTATGTCTAAGGATATTTCTACAACCCGTGTCACACATACAATTGCTAAGAACCTTGAAAAAGCCAATGACAAAGTTAAATCAGGCAATAGTGATGGTTCTACTGTAGAAATGTCTGATAAGGAAGCGGCTACTCTTAGTTTGCGTGAAAACAATAACGAAACAGTACATACTCTGACTGAAACTATTCGCACTAACTCACAGGCAATCCTTAAAGGATTTATTAAAACTAAGGAAGATGTAGTTGGTAATCAGGAAGTATCAGTAACTATTCGTTGGGATAAAGATAACGAACGTGCTGCCGAGACTTTGCGTAGAAAATTCAACCCTACCCCTAACTAAACATGTTACGGCTACTATGTTTGGTAGCATGTTTTTTGTTTGTTAATGCCGATGCCGCTGAGAAATATATTCGTGTTAGCGGCGAAGGTAATACTGTTGAACAAGCAAAAGAAAGTGCTTTCCGTGAAGCAATTCAAATACGTGTTGGCGCAGTTGTAATTAACGAACGTCAAGCTATATTTGGTAAATTGAACAAAGATAATATCTCTGTGTTTAGCGCAGGATATGTTGATGATTTCAAAATCATTGATATCAACCAAAATGGTTCTGATATTAGAATCACAATGGATGTATTAGTTGCTGATAGTAAATTGATTAATCAGACTATTAATACAGGACAAACTAATCAATCTGTTAATGGTGATCGTGCCGGAGCAGCGTTATCTACTTACTTAGAACAAAAGAAAAAGGGTGATAGAATGCTTGAAGCGGTATTAGGCACCTACCCGCAAACAGCGTTTTTAGTTACACAAAAGCCATATACCTTAACTGTTGATGGTTATCGTAACGCAACTTTTAATATTCCGTATACATTTAAATGGAATTATAAATTCATTGAATCAATGAATGAAGCAATGTCATTAATTGAAGATAAAGTAGGATTAGTTGGGTTCTTAAATTCAGCCCCTAGCAACGTAATCATTATGGCAAAGAACCCTAAGGATTATGTATTCGGTAGTAAAAATGTATATAAATTTAATGATATACCAATGTTGGAGCGTATGAAAGACTCAATGAGTGGTACTAGAACACCACGTATATTATTAGAAATATCAGATAGTGCCGGGACTTTATTGTATCATACTTGCTACATCCCCATGAAAACTTATTACAGTGTAGGCGAGCCTAAACTATTAACAATATATGGAAATGATTATGATGAAGGTGTGTTGAAAGCTACCATTGATCCAGCACACAATTATGTTGTGCAACAAGCAAGTAGAATTGAAGTATCTGTAGTACCCGATAGTCAATGTCGTTGGTAAAAATAATCAATTAATAATAAAAAGATAAATTAATATATGACCCCTGAAAATAAACTAAGCTATTGTTCCTTTTGTAATACTCACAAAGATAAAGTTAAAAAACTAATTGTGGGTGAAGGTGTTGCTATTTGTAGCGACTGTATTGAATTGTGTACTAATCTTATTGAAGATGACAGCTTAGTGGTTGATGAAAAAACCAAAGAAGAAGTTAAATACGATCCTTCAAGTATTAAAGAATACTTAGATGAACATGTAGTTGGGCAAGATAGTGCCAAAACTGTATTAAGTGTTGCTATCGCTAATCACTATAAGCGTATCACTTATCCACCAAAGGATTTAGATATTGCTAAAGGCAATGTGTTATTGATTGGGCCCACTGGTTCAGGTAAAACATTGCTTGCCAAGACTGTAGCAAAATATCTCAAAGTGCCCTTCGTTGTTGCTGATGCTACTTCACTAACAGAAGCCGGCTATGTAGGTGATGACGTTGAATCGATGATTAGTATGCTATTAAATGCTGCTGGTGGCGATCCTAAACTAGCAGAACGGGGTATTGTGTTTGTTGATGAGATTGACAAGATTGCCCGCCGTAGCGAATCCGCAAGTATTACCCGTGATGTATCAGGTGAGGGTGTTCAACAAGCATTGCTTAAGTTAGTAGAGGGTACAGTTTGTCGCATCCCAGCTGGTGGTGGGCGTAAACATCCCGGTGGAGACATGATGGAAATTGATACGAAAAATATCTTATTCATATCAGGTGGAGCATTTGTCGGGTTGAAAGATTTGATTGGTAATCGTAAGAACGGCACAACAATCGGATTTGGAGCAAATATCAAAGACAAAAAAGTAGAGGGTGATTTGACTGAGGTTACCCCGGATGATTTAACTAAGTATGGAATGATTCCTGAATTTATTGGACGTTTCACTACTACGGTTAGTATCGGGGAATTGAACAAAGAAGAACTATTGCGTGTACTTACCGAGATTAAAAACAACTATATTGAACAGTACAAGTATCTACTAAGTATTGACAATATTAAGTTGGAATTTGATCAGGGCGCATTGGAACAAATTGTTGAGAATTGTTTGACATTGAAGACCGGAGCACGTGGATTACATACTGAAATTGAGCGTTGTTTAATGCCACACATGTTTAATACTAAAAAATACAGAGAAAATAACGTAACTGAGATAAATATAACAAGGGAGCAAGTTTTAGAACCAAAATCACTAATATGAGTATAAAAGGCAGACGAGTTATTGTTACTGACGGAAACGTTGATAAAGCGTTACGTAAATTCAAAAAGAAGATAACGGACCAAAATCTGTTACAGGAATTGCGTGATCGGGAACAATTCGTCAAACCCTCTATACAGCGTAAAGTAGATAAAGGTTTGGCCAAGCGTAGATGGCAGAAATACTTGCGTGACCAGAGTCTTCCCAAAAAACTATTTTAA
>JAUKPS010147981.1:0-14891 GCA_032273165.1 Chlorellidium tetrabotrys | reverse complement strand
TTACGATGATAAACTTGCGGTATGTTTTGCCGCTCATTACCACGTTCACAGAGACCTTTTCTTGAATCATCATTCTTCCGACCCTTGCTAGTGATTGCTTACCCTTATATATATATATTATCGTCTATCTAGGCCCAAAGGTAAAGACAATTCCCAACTATTTTGACGGATTGTGGAAAGTATTTTTGTACACTAATCACACCTATTTATCTAATTACAATTGGATCTATATGTCCGATTTCAATTATTACATATGTATAAATACTAATAAGATAATTAGACCTATATATCCGATTACAGTTGAAATACAATTGATATAAAGCCTTACTGTGTAAGAGTTTAGGTCATTTGGCAACCTTATTATATAGGCAAATACAATTGATATAAACCCTTACTGTCACCGTACTTACGGCGACATCCGCCCCCCTGCGCCCCCCGCCGTAAGTTCGGTAGTAGTAAAGAGTTATATCAATTGCATTATGTATATATAAACATATGTTGATATGTAATATAAATGAAATGCAATTGTAATTGCATTTCATCATAGTATTATTTCAATTCATATCCAGCGTTATTCAAAACCGTTTCGTGATTGTAAACGCCACGTTGAGAACCGGATAATTCTATCCAGTCTATAACTTCTCCATTTTCATCAGCCCCAAATATATAGGTTTCATCTTCCTCTAATACGTTGGCTGAACTCACAACTACATAGTTGTAAAATTTCAATCGTTCGGATAGCTTATATAAAGCTACCACACCATTAGCTCTGTCTAGGTCTTTTACCTTTGTAGCGGTTTTCATTATTTAGCCCCTTTGATTAAAGCCTTCAACGCTTCCAATGTGTTAGCCTTTGCATCTGGCCCATCCCACCCATCGGCTATTTCAGCGTCATACATTAGCAATGAATCAATTGCCATGTGAAATTCGATGTAGAGATCGAGTTGTTTTTTTGCAGCTGATTGTTTGTGGGTCTTAGTCTTGCTCATCTGATCGTTTCCTTGCTTGGTTACTTGCTTCACTTCACTAGTGTATTATACGACATCCACCATCGAACGTCAAGATAATTCTGAAACTATTTCCAGATATTCCATAGGAATAACATAACCACTTTCGCACCATGAAGCGGCCCATTCAAGACCACCTTTTACAAGTGCGGGACATCTCTTGTTATACTTGCCGTTGTACTTCCAAAGCACATTGCCTACCCTGAATGGGATAGGTTCCATTTGCAAGTTAAATTCCCCCGCTGGAATTTCGAAGGCTTTTTTGACTACCACTTTGTTTGAGTATTTCACGTTCATCGTTCGATCCTTTGCGTTGGTTGCTGTCATCTATCACTATGTATAGGATACCATAAATCAACCACACTTCCAATACTTTTCCCGATTATTTACAAAGATTGTCATGGTACGAAGTACCGGATGTCCCAACACTTTTACCGCCTCGTTTGCTAGGCTTTCGCGTGCCATCGCTACCGCACGCTTTGTGCTACCTTTGTGATAGCCCATAGCGGACACTTCCACGAATTGACCATTGTCCAAGCTCAGCGTTTCTGTCATTTCTACTGTGATCATGTTTCTAGCCCTTTGTGTTGGTTACTGTCATCTATCTCTTATATATATAGTATCGTCTATTTCGTCGCCTATGTCCACATAATTCCCAACTATTTTGACGGATTTTCAAAAGTATTTTTGTACACTAATCAGAGCCATGTATCCTATTACAGTTGTATTTGTACACTAATTAGACAATACTATCGTATTACAATTGTATTACATTATAATGCAATTGCATTTCATAAGTGCTTACTGTGACCGGAGTTACGGCGGGGGGCGTAGGGGGGCGGATGTTGCCATAAGTCCGGTATACATAAGGAGTTATATCAATTGTATTTAACTACATATATACATATGTTGATATGATATATATAAAAAAAGAGGGGCATTAAGCCCCTCTTACATTAGTCGTCATATCCTTCAAAGTCATTTCCATCAAAGTTAGAATTTCCATCGTCACCCCAATCACTAGGATCATCTGGGGCATCATCACATGATGAATCTTCATGCCCATCCATGTAATCAGAATTATCCCAGTTGTATTGGTAGCAACCAATACAGAGAGTGCTGTCAGGCGATAGGGCATAGCCCACTAATTCCCACACGCCGCAAATGGCACAAAAGACTTTTTCATCCACAGGTGGTTCGTTGCCCCACGCTTCGTTCATATCAAGTAGATCCTGTTCAGTAGGTACATATTGACCGTCGAAAGATTGACCGTTCACTAGTTCGTCGCATTGAATGTCGTTCAGAAAATCGCTCATATCCAGCCCCTTGTGTTAGGTGTCCGTCACTCATATCTCACATATATAATATAGCACATCACTGGCCTATCGTCAAGATTATTCACCCTCTATTTTCAAAGAATCTCAAAATACTTTTTTCGCTTTTTGCTATTGTAATCTGCTGATTATGTCGATACAATATATAGAGAAAGGTCAGGTGATAGATGAATAACTATGTGATGATGGTAGTGGTGATGGGGTGTCCAGTTGGGCTATATGCGATGATGGTAGCGAATATGATGGCTGAATCGTTTAGGAGGCATAGGTAAAATGGGGTGGTGGTTTTCTGTTCATTACTATAGCCTACACTTTTCACGAAAAAGGGGCGGGTGGGTCTGATGAAGTCACCGACCCTAAATCTCAATGTATCACCCTATATAACAAGAGTAACAAAACAACAAAAATAACAAAAATATTAATAAGCTACATGTACTCCAAACTGATCCACTGTGATCCTCTCAAAATCCCCAAACGCAAATCTTAAATAGTCTAAATTTATTTTCAGCTCTGGCACTTCTATGTAACAGAATAAATCATTTTGAATCACGATTTCTTGCCCCTTGTACATTCTAATCAGATCTTTTATAATAAGCTTCTCTAGCGTATTTTTATAGGCATCCCTGCTTCTTCGGGCGTTCTGTCCCCCTTGAGACAATTGCACGTTTTGCACGAAGTGATAAGATTGTCCCATGTCTCTTTTCCCCCTTTACTTTTAGGTAGTATATGATCAACAGATAATTCATGGGGTTCTAGTTGCTTTTCGCAGTATGCGCAGTTATAATTATCTCGTAAGAATATATTTCTTCTATTGGGGCGATACATACGATCTGGTAACTTTATATATCTCTTTAGTACAATGATTTTTGGTACTTTATATTTTTCACCAGAACCCGACACGATCTCATAGTCTTGATAATACTCTAATACAGTAACCTTTTCAGTTAAAGATAGTTTCATGCCCCGTTTCCAAGATACAACCTTTAGGTGTGTATAATTACTATTGAGTATAGTTGTGTTTTTCATAAGGATTCCAATATGCAAAAAAGAGAACCGACAAAGATAGGTAGTTCGTTAAAATTCGTCTCATCGCCCGACCTCGCGAAAAGTGTTGCAAAAGACTTATCCATCCCCGACCCTACAGGTATTATAGCAAAAGGACAACAGAAAGCAAATGAAAATTCCAAAAAATATGACGGAAGAGCAAGTGGTTTCGACGATCTCCAAGATCTCTTCGCGCCTTGCGAGTAAGTACACCTTCCCCAATTACGAGGCCGACGACATTTCCCAAGAGGCATTTATCATTGGAATGGAAGCTCTAGATCGTTATGATGGTGTTAGGCCACTCGAAAACTTTCTTTCGATTCACATAAAAAACCGTTTAAACAATTTTAAGCGCGACAACTACTATCGTCAAGACGAAGGCAAGGCCGAAGAAATTCAGCAAGGTAAGAAAAAATTATTGGACGCCTCATCCCTTGAAGATATGCGAACCTTTATCTTTCACAAAGAAGCGTCCCAAAGCCTAGAGGAACGCGAACTCCTTGAATATATTGATTCTTATATTCCTGCAAATATGAGAGGGGACTATCTACGCTTTAAGAATGAGCAAACTCTCACTAAAACTAAACGCGCCCACTTGTTAACAGAACTCAGGGCTATCTTGGAGAAATTCTATGCGTAAGGGGCGATTAGATCTCTCAGAACAGAAGTATATTAAAGATAATATTAAAGATATGTCTTATGAGAATATTGCTACGGTTCTTGATCGAGACCCCAAATCCATTTTAGAGTGGATCAAACAAAATGTGGGGATCAACGCTAATGACCGCAAAGAAGTGGAGGCTCTAAACGAGCTGAAACAAAAAGCTTACTGGCGTGATCTTGAGGGGCAATTCACAGAAGACGAGCTTGAGATGTTTCTCTTCCACTGGAAAAAAATGTGGTCGCAGTTTCGCGAAGACGTTTTTCACACTGAAGAGATTCAAATCGTCGATACTATTAAATTAGAAATCCTTATGAATCGCTGCTTAAAATCCCAGAATGAGAATATCAAAGCGCTCTCTAATATGGAACAGGTTATCATAGAAGAGAAGAACCAAGATAAAGCTAGTATTGATTGGGATTTAGTTCTTAATCTAGAGCGCCAGTCAGCAGTCCTTCGGGCCTCCCAAGAAGCACTCTCTAGAGATTATAAAGATTTGCAAACTAAAAAATCCGCAATGATTAAAGATCTCAAGGGTACTAGAGAGCAGCGTATCAAAGCTATCGAAGACTCTAAGATTACTTTTTCTGCACTTATTAAGAAAATTATCTTAGATGGGGACTTTCGCCACCAAGCGGGAACGGACATGGAAAAGATGAGACTAGCTATGGACGCTGAGAGAGAAAGACTTTCAGCGGCCCATACTTTTGAAGATGGAAGTACGGACCAACCCTTTTTAACAAGTCAAACTGCGGAGGATTAAATGAAGACAGCAATTATCACGGGCGTAACAGGACAAGACGGTTCATATTTAGCTGAGTTATTAACTGCTAATAAATATAAAGTGTATGGTATATATAGAAGAACCTCTAGTTTAAATTTCTCTAGATTATATAATGTTGTTAAAAATAAAAACTTTCATTTATTAGAGGGGGATATCTGCGACCCCTATTGTGTAGCACGAATTTTAAAAGCTATAAAGCCCGATGAATATTATAATCTTGCTGCCCAGTCCCATGTGGCAACCTCTTTTGAACAACCATCCTATACGTGGGATGCAACAGCTAAGGGGGTTTTGAATGCCCTTGAAGCTATTCGTAATGAGAGTGCAGATACTAAATTCTATCAAGCAAGTTCTAGTGAAATGTTTGGAAAAAACTATACTACTGTGTATGATGACTTTGGTGAAAACCCATTGAAATTTCAAAATGAAGAAACCCCATTTTATCCACAATCGCCCTATGCAATCGCTAAACTTGCGGGGCATCACTTAGTTCGTAATTATCGAGACTCTTATAATATCTTTGCATGTTCTGGAATACTTTTTAACCATGAAAGTGAACGCCGGGGCGAAAACTTCGTGACCCGCAAGATCACTAAGTGGCTGGGAGAATTTATAGCAAGTGATAAAGATAAAAAATTTCCTAAGTTGCGCCTTGGCAACCTTGATGCTCATCGTGATTGGGGTCATGCGGAAGATTATGTCAAAGCTATGTGGCTAATGCTCCAGCAAGAAACCCCTGATGATTATGTTGTGGCTACTGGTAATACATATACTATTAAAGAGTTCTTAGAAGTGGCATTCTCTCATTATGATCTAGACTGGGAAAAATATGTAGTTATTGATCCTAAGTTTTATCGTCCTGCTGAAGTTGAATTTCTTAGGGGGAGTCCAAAGAAAGTTAAGCAAAAGTTAGGCTGGTCTCCAGAAGTGTCCTTCTATAAACTCGTAGAAAGAATGGTAGAGAATGACGTGGCCGAAGCGAGATTATCAAGACAATCACTTCAAACAGTTTAGGAGTGAGGTTTTAAAAAGAGATAAGCACACCTGTCAAATGTGCAAGAGTAAAAAACGTAAGGAGTTACAGGTCCACCATCTCAATAGGTGGGCCGACTCTCCTAGTATGAGATACGAACCCAAGAATGGTATATGTCTATGTAAGGCTTGCCATAAATCTATTACGGGTTTTGAACAATGTTATGAAGCATATTTTTTTGAGATAATAAAACGAAATGAAAAAAGAACCTGAATTCACTATCGTAAAAGACACTAGAGAGCAAACCCCATGGCTGTTCGATTTCGAGCATACAGTTGCTGAAGAAATAGGCACTATAAAAACCGGGGACTACACTATCAAGGGTATGGAAGACAAGATTTGTATTGAGCGCAAAGGGTGTATAGAAGAGCTTGCTGGAAATTTAGGCAAAGATTTTTCACGGTTCTCTAAAGAGTTAATTCGCATGGATCAATTCCCCCACTCGTTTATTATTTGCGAATTTGCACTGAAAGACTTGATAGAATACCCCTTCCATATGAATAATGTTAAACTTCAACAAACTGCTAAAATGAGTGGTAAATACTTACTTAAATTAATTATGGAAATTCAACTACAGCATAATGTTAAAATTATGTTTTGCGGCAATAAATTTTACGCTATGAAAACAGCCCTTTCATTAATGAAGAGAGTCCATGAGCGATACAGACAAACTACTTAAAGACGCTTGGCTAAATATAGATGTTGATGAAAATCAACTATTCAATCCACTAGACTATATTTATGATATGTGTGGTGAAGATAAAACCCAAA
Organism: Chlorellidium tetrabotrys; assembly: GCA_032273165.1. Taxonomy (NCBI): domain Eukaryota; class Xanthophyceae; order Mischococcales; family Botryochloridaceae; genus Chlorellidium; species Chlorellidium tetrabotrys. The sequence goes on along the minus strand of JAUKPS010147981.1, from coordinate 8,257 downwards.
TTATTAATAACCTAGCTTGGTTAATGACACGCCCTGAGTATTTCTCATTTGTCTGCAAATATATATTCAATATAGAAATTTCACCAGTCCAAGCTCTTATATTACATGACATGTGGAATAGAAAGTTCCCTATGTTGGTAGGGTCGCGGGGTTTTGGTAAATCATTTATTTTATCATTATATTGTATGTTAAGAGCATTCTTCTTGCCTGAGCGTAAGATTGTAGTTGTGGGCGCAGCATTTAGACAATCTAAGGTTCTGTATGAGTATGCGGAAACTATTTGGCGTAATGCTCCAGTCCTGAGAGACTTATGTGATCAGTCTAGTGGAACTACAAGAGATGTGGATAGATGCACAGTGCGTATTAATAGAGGAGTTATTACTTTCTTACCATTAGGCGATGGTCAGAAGATTAGAGGTCAGCGTGCGAATGATATCGTCGCTGATGAATTTGCATCTATTCCTAGAGAAATTTTTGAAAATGTTGTGGCTGGTTTCGCTGCCGTTGCAAGTTCGCCTATTGAAAAAGTAAAAGCTAGAGCCAAAGAGAAAAAGGCGAAAGAGCTTGGAGTACAATTAGAATATGTAGATGCAAATCTGGACTTCTATAGATCGAATCAGATTATATTGTCTGGTACAGCTTATTATGATTTTAATCATTTTGCAGAATATTGGAAGAAATATCATGCAATCATTAAAACCAGAGGAGTTCAGCATAAATTAGAAGAAGTATTTAATGGCGAAGTTCCTAATGATTTTAACTGGGAGGACTATGCGGTCTATCGCATACCTGTAGAACTGCTACCTCCGGGATTTATGGATGAGGGGCAGATATCTAGATCTAAGGCAACAGTACACGCTGGTATCTACCAGATGGAATACGGCGCATGTTTCTCAACAGACAGCAAAGGATTCTTCAAACGAAGTTTGATAGAATCATGCGTTTGTTCTGAGAAGAAACCAATTGTCCTCAGCTCAGGAGAAGTATTCTTTGAAGCTAGTACTAGAGGAAACCCCAATAAACAATATGTAATTGGTGTTGACCCCGCTTCTGAAGTTGATAATTTTTCTATTGTAGTTCTTGAAATTAATGAAGATCATAGAAGAGTTGTATACTGTTGGACTACAACCAGAGAGCGCCACAGAGAGAGTGTCAAAGCCCATTTAACTGAAGATAATGATTTCTATGGTTATTGTGCTAGAAAAATTAGAACCCTTATGAAAATCTTCCCAACTGTAGAAATTGCAATGGACCCCCAAGGTGGAGGAATTGCAGTTATGGAAGCTTTACATGACAAGGATAAACTAAAAGAAGGCGAAGTTGCCATCTGGCCTAAAATTAATCCTGAAAAATCAGCCCCTACAGATGATGAACCCGGAATACATATCATTGAAGTATGTAATTTTTCATCTGCTCAATGGACTGGCGAAGCAAACCACGGACTGAGAAAAGACATGGAAGACAAAGCTATTATCTTTCCTTTCTTTGACGCTGCAACTCTAGGTCTTTCTCTTGAAGAAGATAAGCGAAATAACAGAATGCACGATACACTAGAAGATTGTGTTATGGAAATTGAAGAACTTAAAAATGAATTATCTTTAATTGTTATTTCTCAAAGTCAAAGCGGAAGAGAAAGATGGGATACCCCAGATACTCGCAGTGGAAAGAAAAATAAATTACGTAAAGATAGATATTCAGCACTAATTATGGCAAATCATGCTGCTAGATTATTAAATTCTAGGAGTTTAACTATAGAATTTGAAGAAGAATATTATAAAAATGTCGGGTTCGCCCAAGCGTATGTTGGCGAAAAAGGCAATGATTTTTATTCGGGTCCACAGTGGTTTTCAGAAAGTGCCAAGTTTTTATATTAAGTGTGTATAGTAATATGATTACCAATACTATTACATAAGGAAACAATACTAATGAGCGATCTGTACTCCACTTGGGTTGATGATACATCTAAAGATAAAGCGTTTGCTGAAGCGAATGAAGCGTATAATCAAAATGCCCCGATTCAAAATGATAAAGCTATAGGGTATTCTTATCGAAATTATATTGATGTAGAACCTAATAAGTCTGTACGTACAAGTATGACGAGAAATGATTACTATCGTTTCCGTCCTGAAGAATCCATGCCAACGCGCCAAAAGCGTATTATGAAGATGTGTATGGATGCATACGATAGAGTTGGTATTATTCGTAATGTCATCGATCTCATGGGAGATTTTGCAGCACAAGGAATTGATATTGTACACCCAAATCCAGCAATTGAAAGATTTTATAAGAAATGGTTTCAGCAAGTTAACGGAATCGAGCGATCTGAAAGATTTCTTAATTATCTATATCGTACTGGAAATGTTGTTGTAAAAAAAAGAACTGCTAAAATTAATGCAGCAAAAGAAGAAGAACTCAGAAAAGCTAGCGCTGAAGTCGATATGGAAATCCCTAATAAGAAATATAACAAGAGAGAGATCCCTTGGGCTTATGACTTCTTAAACCCCCTAGCTGTTGATGTTTTAAATTACTATAATGGAATGTTTATTGGCGATCCAAAATATATTTTAAACTTATCTAAAACAACCTATGATTCCTTTCAATCTGCTAATGTTACTATGCGTAATAACTTCTCTAAACTGCCTCCTGATCTGCAAAAGCAAATCACAGAAGGTAAAAGACAAATTCCATTAGATCCAGATAAAGTATCTGTATTTTCTTATAAAAAAGATGACTGGCTTGTCTGGGCTAATCCTATGATTTATGCCATCTTAGATGACTTAGTTATGTTAGAGAAGATGAAACTAGCGGATCTTGCTGCTCTTGACGGGGCGATCTCTCAAATTCGTTTGTGGAGAATTGGTAGTTTAGACCATAAAATTATTCCTAAGAGAGATGTTGTTAATAAGTTAAGAGATATCTTAGCATCTAACACTGGCGGTGGAACGATGGATCTTGTCTGGGGTCCAGAGCTAGACTTTAAAGAAAGTCAATCTCAAGTTTATAAATTCTTAGGTAGTGAAAAATATCAACCTGTATTAGCTAGTATCTATGCTGGACTAGGCATTCCACCTACTCTAACTGGATCTGCTGGCAGTGGTGGTGGATACAGTAATAACTATGTATCTTTAAAAATGCTTATTGAAAGATTAGAGTATGGTCGTGGAGTATTAACTCAATTCTGGATTAAAGAAATTGAAGCAGTACAAAAAGCTATGGGTTTTAGACTCCCCGCTAAAATTAGATTTGATACTATTATCTTATCAGATGAATCTGCTGCTAAACAATTACTTATTAATCTTGCTGATAGAGATATTATTTCACAAGAAACTATACTCGAAAGGTTTGGTGAAATGCCGGGAATTGAAAAGGTCAGACTTAGAAGAGAAGAACAAACCCGTAGAGCAGATAATGTTGCTCCAAGAAAAGCAAGTCCATATCATAATCCAAATCTACGTAACGATGTAGCTAAAATTTTAGTTACAAAAGACGCGATAGATGATGAATTTTATGATGATATTGATTTGCCTAAAGTTGATGTTCCTCCTCCACCAATGAAACCCGCTCCATTTGGAGGTGGCAATACTAATCAACAAGCTAAGCCAGCTAAATCTAACCCACAAGGGGGCAGACCCTTGAATGAGAAAGATAAGACTAAAAGAAAAACTAAAACTGTACTTCCTAAGTCTGGAGAAGCTGCCGCAATACTTTGGGCGTATAATATTCAAAAAGCTATTGCAGATGAAATAACTCCAATGATGTTAGATTTTTATAAAAAGAAAAATGTGAGATCTTTAACTAAGGGCGAATTTGATCAGCTTGAATATCTTAAACTATGTTTATTAACTGGAATTGAACCTTTTATGGAATTAAATCCAGATATTATTAAGCAATTAATAGATCAATCTCATAAGCCATCAGAAGCATTTGTAAAAGAAGTTGGCGATGAAATTGAAAACTTTGTGTATTTAAATACAAGGAAACCAACTGTAGATGAAATGAAATATATATACGCTTCTGTTTATGTAAATTTATCCGCTGTTGAAGTTTAAGTGTGTATATTTTTACGAGGTAATACACTATGCAAATATTCAGTTCAGAGATAAAAGATGGTATTGGAGAACTAGTTAAGAGTAGCGCGTCTATTGCGTTCTGCTCTGAAGCTGTGCCATATAGCCCAGAAGCAAATGACTTTATTACGTGTAAAGCAATTGCTGAAAATCAAAATCAAGTTGACTTATATTACATTAAATCTATCTTGGCTAGCGCAGGATGGAATAAAAACGATGATGTGTTCGATCCTGCTGAGATGTGGAATGCTAGGTCCACTCCAGAAGATAAACAATTTAATTATATGCATGATGAGAAAGACATAATAGGTCACATCACAACATGCTATGTAACTGATGGTGATGGTAATAGATTACCAGATGATATTAATGATATGTCACAATTACCTGCATATTTTGATATTACTATTGGCTCTGTACTTTATACTAGTTGGTCATCTAACGAATTAAAAGCTAGAATGAGAGATATTATTGATGATGTTGAGCAAGGTAAAACTTGGCACGTCTCTATGGAATGTCTTTTTCCTGCTTTTGATTATGCTCTGATTAGCTCTACGGGCGATCAAAAAGTTATTAGAAGAGAAGAGAGTTCTGCTTTTTTAACTAAACATTTAAGAGCTTATGGTGGCAAAGGTGAATATAATGGGTATAAAGTAGGTAGACTATTACGTAACATTTCTTTTTCTGGTGTTGGACTTGTTAAAAAACCCGCTAACCCTCGTAGTGTAATTTTAAACAAACAACATTCTACTATTTTTAACGAATCGAAAGCTGAGGAGATTACTATGCAAGATGATTTAGAAGTTCTAAAAGCTGAACTTGCGGAAGCAAAAGAAGCTACGGATAAGATGAAAGATAAGATGAAAGAAGAAGCTGAAAAGGGTATGAAAGCTAAGTGCGAAATTGAAACTGCTCTTGCAGATGTTCAAGCTCAACTTGCTGAAGCTCAAGAAGCTCTTGCTGCTGAAAAGACAGACAAGAAAAAAATGTTCGAAGAAATGATGAAAATGAAAAAAGAAAAGCAAATGAGCAAGCGCAAAGCTGATCTTTCTAATGCTGGTTTGGATGAAGCTGAAGTTGAAGAAACATCTGCTCAATTCGAATCTTTAGCTGACGAAGTATTTGAAAGTGTTGTTGCTGCATTGGCTAAAGCCAAGATGGGTGCTAAGCAACCTCCTGCTGAAAAGAAGGAAGGCGAACCAGCTGGACCAGAAGGCGATAAAGTTAAGAAAAAACCAGCATTTGCAGCTGAAGAAGTTGACGCAAATGAAGCAGAAGCAGAAGTCTTAGACACTGCTGTTGCAACAGAAAATGAAATTCCAATGGGCGAATCTGGTGAAGAAGAGTCTATTAGATCTTTTGCAAGTGAGTGGTTCAGCAATAGCGTATTAAAAACAACGGCTAACATTAAGTAATATAAGGAGCTTATTCAAATGGCATTAAAAGGTGATCGTTACGAAATTCAGACTGACGTTTCTTTCTTCATGAATGAAGTCGCTGAAAGAGGTGGTGTTGTTACGTTGGCTGCTGGCAGTAATCCTGCTGGCGTTGCTATGGATTCATCCGCAAGTTTAGTTACTTACGTTGCAAATCCTTCTGGTAAAATTCCAATTGGTATTCTCTTAAATGACATGGTTAGTATTGACCTCACACGTCAACACATTAACTGGCACAAAGATGAAATTCAAAAGGGTGGCAAGGTTACAATTCTTCGTAAGGGATACGTTGTAACTAATAAGATCTCAGGCACAGGCACACCAGCTGCTGGTGATGCTGCTTACGTTGCTGATAGTGGTCTTATCTCCACATCAACTAGAGGCGTTGCTTTAGATGCTGGAGCCGTTAAAATTGGTCGTTTCTTAACTTCCAAAGATGCTGACGGTTACGCCAAAGTTGAAATTAACCTTCCATAATTAAATAAATAGAAATAGGAGAATATCGAATGTTACAAAGACCAAGTGATCAGTTTATTAATCTTTTAGTTCGTTCAGGCCACTCTGATAAAGCAGTAGCCTTGGACGCACAAAGAGAAATCGCTAAAGCTCTTGAATTGCCTTTACGTAAGGGAATCATGTTCGGCGATGTCGTAACCAATATCTACGAGAAGATGGTTCTTGAACCGGGTTCACAACCTGAGTTTCCTCTTGACCTTCTTGCTCCCGGTACAGAGCGTGACTACACAGCTTATACCAATCCGGGCCACGGTCGTATTCCAGAACGTCACGTTGAAGGCGATTACGTCATGGTTAACACCTACGGCATCACCAACAGCATTGACTTCCTTCTTCGTTATGCTCGCGAAGCTCGCTGGGACATCATTGCTCGCGCAATGCAAGTTCTTGAGTCTGGCTTTGTTAAGAAGTTGAACGACGATGGCTGGCACACGATTCTTGCCGCTGCTGTTGACCGCAACATCCTCGTTTATGACGGCGATGCAGCTGCTGGCCAATTCACCAAGCGTCTTATCTCCCTTGCAAAAACAGTCATGTTGCGCAACGGTGGTGGTAACAGCGTTACAGCTACAGGTCGTTTAACCGACCTTTACTTGTCACCTGAAGCCATTGAAGACATTCGTAACTGGGGCATTGATCAACTCGACGAAACATCTCGTCGTGAAGTTTATCAAGCCACAGAAGATGCTGCTCCATTGACAAGAATCTTTGGTGTAAATCTTACGGGCTTGTTCGAATTCGGTGACGGTCAAGAATATCAAACCTTCTTCACAAGTGACCTTTCTGGCTCCCTTGGACCTAATTCCGATGTTGAACTCATCGTTGGCTTGGACCTCAACGCTAGAGATAGCTTTGTCATGCCAGTCAAGAGAGAAGTTGAAATCTTCGAAGACGAAGGTCTTCACAGAAGTCAACGTCAAGGTTATTATGGTTGGGCCGAAGTTGGTTTCGGTGTTCTTGATAACCGTAGAGTTCTCGCCGCTAGCTTCTAATTTTAGTTGCTTAAATAATAATAAAATAATAGAACGGGCTTTGGCCCGTTCTTTTTTTATTTTGTGTATATAACTATGATTATTCTATTTTTTACTTGGAGGACAATTATGGGTGCTTTATCAAATTATCTAGAGTCAGGGATATTAAGTTTTTTAATGCGTGGCGCTGCTTTACCATCCCCTTTTAATGCTTCTGACACAGCATTCTATGTGGGACTTGTGCAAAGTTACAATGTATCAGCACTTGAATCAGGCGTTATGACGCAAGAGCCACCAGATGGTACTTCTGGGTACTTTAGACAAGCCGTACCCAGAAATGATAAATACTGGGAAGTACCATATCTAAATGGGAATGCAACAGCAACACATAATAAATCTGGAATTGTATTTCCCCCTGTTATTGATAATGATCTAGGTCAAGTCGATGGGGTTATATTAACAGATAGCCCAACTGCACAACAAGGTAATATATTATTCCACGGAAAACTTACAAATACAAAAACATTACTAAAGGATAGTCAGTTTATATTTGCCAGTGGAACTCTCAAAATTACATTTGATTAATCATTAGGACTAGATTAGCAGGAATAAATAATGCCAATAATTCAAAGAGATAAGTTAACTTTAAATAATGTTGTTTTTACAACTGGCCGTTATGTCGATCCTACTTGGATTATTTCTTTATCTGCTAGTAAAGTCGGCAATAGTGTCGCTCAATGGAATGCTAGTTCTATACAGGGATTCCCTGTTTATACAGGTGGAATCCAATCTGGTAATGTACTAAGCTGGTCAAGTTCGGGCTGGTTTCCAAATATAAATATTGTTACTTCTGGTAGCCTTACTGTTGCTAGTGGGATTCAATTACCTAGCGGTATACCTTCTATTACTGCTAATATTTTATATGCTAGTGGTTCTACTTTGTATTGGAATGGAAGTGGCATATCCACTTCTAGTGGTGGAATAGGTGGTACGGGCGCTACTGGTTATAAAGGTGGAACTGGTGCAACTGGCTATATAGGCGGTACTGGAGCTACTGGTTATATAGGTGGCACTGGAGCTACTGGATCGGGTGGTACAGGTGCTACTGGATTTACTGGTGGAACTGGTGCAACTGGAGTTGGTGGAACTGGTGCTACTGGATTTACTGGTGGAACTGGTGCAACTGGAGTTGGTGGAACTGGTGCAACTGGAGTTGGTGGAACTGGTGCTACTGGATTTACTGGTGGAACTGGTGCAACTGGAGTTG